>JANHGN010025855.1:1201-19477 GCA_024605025.1 Megaceryle maxima | reverse complement strand
CTCATCCAGGTCATGAGCAGCCAGTTTTTCCATTAGAAATCTATGGGGAACGGTGTCAAATGCTTTCCAGAAGTCCAAGTAGACCACATCCACAGCCTTTCCTTCATCCAATAGTCGGGTCATCTTTTCATAGAAGGAGATCAGGTTCATCAGGCAAGATCTGCCTTTCCTGAACCCATGCTGATTGGGCCTGATCTGCTGGTTGTCCTCTATATGACTTCTAAGAGCACTCAAAATGATCCACTCCATGACCTTCCCTGGTACCATTGTCCACTGTCCACATGACATTCCCTGGTACTGTTGTCCACTAGGACTCAGATTCTCTTCCTTTGGTGGGTTTGTGTGGGGATTTTTTAATTAATGGCATGCTGAAACTAATGGATTTTGGTGATTTAAAGAAAATTAAATATAGACAGAGTTGTGTTTAAACTGAGAGGAAAATAAGACAGTTTCTAGTACTGGGTAAAAAAATGTGATGTACATATGATGATCTGTCATGTAATCATAGAAGACAGATATACAATCTGGAACTTAAAAAGTGACATGTAATGTGGTGTCTGAATTGTCTGAATTGTGAGTAATGGTGTAGTTATTTCTCTCAGTCAACTATTGTAAGTGGAAATTTGCTGAAAAACTTCAATACACTTTCAAAAATGATCTCTCATAAAACTGATAGAAGGTTTTAAACAGAGTCCCTGTCTTATACAAGTTGAAATACTATTTTAGATAATGAAATATTTTCTCTAAGAATGCATAATTAACAAATACATTCCAAAGTGGATCAGTTTAAATTCTCCCAAGAAATGAAGCGTACTATGAAAACTCATTAGGTAGGAGTTGTTCTCCAATTGACAATATAAACAAGACTTCTTTTTCTGGCACTAAAAATGGAGGAAAATAAAAGTTGAAGTAAATTGACGCTGACTTTCCTGGGATAAAATATTAATATTGCTTTGTCCATCATAAATTATAATTCTATCAAAGTCTGTTAGGTGTCTTACTGATAGATTACTATTCATAGCAAGCAAAGTCACTTCTTCTGAAGGAAGAACGTAATTTCTTCACAAAGGGGATTTTATTTTTTCTTCCAGTGTACTGTATTTGACATTCTTTTATATGGATTTCTTTTTAATTTTTAATGTAAACAGAATATGGAAGGCATAATGATAATCAAGATCTAGTATAGAACTATATTTAGTTTAAAAATAATAAAAAAGATAATGAATAGGCAGCAAAGTCTTATCTTTCTCCCCAGCCTCCTCCATGTAATGCTTTGTTCCAAAGTTATTGGCATTTTCAATAAAACGTATCAGTAAATTTAGTAAATTAAAACTTTTTTGTGATTCAATCACAAGATTTATCCCACCTGTGGAGGTCATGAGAACTTGGAAACTTCATTAATCTTACAAATTCAAGTTTCTTTTCTTTACTAGGCTTCACATTCATAAATATAAAACACGATTGTGGCACCCATTTAGACCTTTCACTGCTGCCAGACTGTGATGGTGTCTTGACAGTGTTTTTAATGGATTGTCCATTCAGAAGAACAGAATTTGTGTAGCATTCCTGCAACCTGCAGCTATTCAAGAAGACTAACTGGTATTACTGAGACATGAAAGTAAACACATGCTCAAGCTCTAGAGCTTTGTTTTCAGCTACTAGTATCACTGCACATACACAGTAGCATGATACAAATTATTTCAGTATTACTCAGAAGGAATAAATCTAGTCCAAGCTGCTGATGTCACTCAAAGATCAGAAAACATGACAGACAGAGTAATATCCATATCATGATTCAAAATAATAAAATTCTATGCCCTCTATCTTTCCCCTGTGTAGACTTATCTCCCCACTGCACAGTGAAGGTGACATCAACTAATGTTCCTCCTGAAGATCCAGGGAATGCTGCAGCCTCTAAGATAGGGAAGCTTGCAGGTACTCCATACTTTAAGCATGAGGCAAGGTGCCTGTTTGTGAGGAGTTAGCAACTTGGTATTGCTTCTGAAGAAGAGCCCAAATACAGTTCTCATGGCAGGACATGTGCATTCACATATTCACCTATTTCACTGTGAGTGTTTGTGTCCCTTACTCTCCTACCAGTACCTCCAGAACACTCTGAGTCACGCTAGCAGGACAGCCCAGAAGGAGATGCACTATAGTTGTGCTCTGAGGACTCTCGGTCCCTCCTGTTACCAACATTTTAATGGAATTATGCAAGGTATCATTTTAGCAACTTTGTCAAACATGTAGGTTCCTCTGTTTTAACAATTTAGATGTATGTCTGAACAGTGGTTTGCTTGCCTAATTCCACTTAGGACATTTAAACCTGATTTTATATGTGTTTGAGATCTTTAAAAAACTTCTTTATTTTAAATGAAATTGAGAGTGTTCTATGGTGTTTTGTATCTGCATTTTTGCTCCAGAGTGCATGTGAAACAGTGGAAGTCTTGGCAATAAAAGCACTTTACACCTTGCATATACTTATGAATTGGGACAGATACTCTTGACACATCCCACAAGCATTAGCTCAGTAAGTATTCTCAAGACTCATTTGTCCCATGGGAAGTAGAAGTTGGAGGGACACAAGCTTTCACTTCCAGTTTTGAACACAGGAAGCCTCTACACTCCAAACTTGTTTTCTCTCTTTGGTGAAAATGTTACACAGCATTTGATTCCTTTGCCTCCACAAAGAAATCTCTGCAGTGCTTGCAGAGGTTCTGCACACTAAGCAGAAGGAATTGATTGCATTATAAGTCTTCCTATAAACACTATTACTAAACAAATAAGATTTTGTAAAGTACAGTACATAGTATCCTATCTCTCTGCTGTGTAGTTTAAGAATGGTTCCATTATGAGTTATTTCCTGGCTGGAAATTTTCATCTGCTTTGGAGTCTGCCATCAGAGCCTGGGTTTTCATGTCAGACTGGAACACCAGTAAATTCAAACAAATATTGGAACCCTATGTGCAATGGAGAACATGTTAGCATAGCATCATGCATCACAAGGCATATCTTCACCTAAGAGATACTGCAGTTCTCTAGCAAAAATGACAAAAACCTCCAGTTTTACAGGCAAGTTGTTGTTCTTGCTGACAATATCAGCTGGGGTTTCAACTCCTCTTTTTCAGTTCATAATGCTGCAGAAGGTTGGTTGTTACAAACTGTTGTGGTTTAAGGGTGAATAGTCTGAGTGGGGGATACAGGTGGTAACCCCAGGACACTGAGGAGCTAGAGGACAGCTGCTATTCCCTACCCTTCCCTGCCAAACTCGACATAACAAGGAGACATGAGACTGGGGGGCTTTCCTTCCCAGGCTCTGGGAGCTGTGAGGGCATCTCATCAGTGCTGGCTCCGACTCCACATGTGCTGCATGATCCATCACCATCCCAGAGTGGGTTTTGGATAGACTTCTGTATCCTTCTTCTCTTAATATGCCTTTTTCTGTTTTTCTTCTGTAATTAATCAAATTTGTTATAGTCTTAACTTCCAATCTTGGGTGAGGCATTTTTCTTTTTCCTTATTCCTCTTTTTATCCTCCCATGGGAGGGAGGGGGGAAGGGGCTAATAGAAAGAAATCCTGCTCTGTTTCATGTGGGCTTGCCCTCTGCCTTAAACTGAGACACAGATTTAATTATTGTCCACAGGAGTAGTGAAGGCAAACAAATGCATGTACCTCTACCCAGGTCTCCTTAGATCCTTGATTTCTCTTCTTACTTTTTCCTTTTTATTTGTTGAGAAAGATTTCTGGAAAAGCCTGTATTCCTTCTGTTTGTTTCAGAGGAGCTAGAAAAAAAAAACTAAACAAAAAAAACCCAAACCAAAACAAAAAATCTGTATTTTTCTTCCCGTACATCCTCGTTTATACCAGGCAGTTATAAGTAGTAGGATATGGATCCTTGATAAATAAATTCCTTGCATCACTTATAACAGGCTGTGTTTGCTGCTACTCACCACACTGCTCCAAGGAAAGATGAGGCTGGCAGCAGTGGCTGGGCTGGTCCCTGCCAAGGGGGACTGCTGTGGGTGACAAGGTGGGTGCAGCAGTGGCATTGTTCTGATGAAGTTGGTGGCCTGCAGGCACCTGGCAGGAAAAGAGTGACTGAATAGGGTCAGGGATCCTCCTCAGGGCTGCCAGGATGCAATGTGGGATAAAGGAGGGGACAGAGGAATGGTGACAGGTCCCATGCAGTCTACCCTATCACTTGTTCACTCCAAACAGCCGGTGGAATCTATTTTGTATTTCTCACTATACCTCTTGTGCCCAAAAATAATTTTAAAAAGTGCACTTTACCAAAACTGATATCTAGAAAAAAAGCCCATGTCATTCACACTTCTTTCCACTAGCTTACTTGATTTGTTGCTGGTAATGATATTCCATGGTTCCCATCTCAATATTGACCATATTTCAACAAAACTGAGGAAGTCAAAGGGTTTTCTCTTGGAAACATTTGTGAGTGACTGTGTGGGGAAGGACAGAACTTGCTGTGAAGGCACATTTTCACTGCACTGAAAAGGAGCAGTTAGCTGACCCCAAAATTATGCCACCACCACAGTAAGAGAAATCCACTGAAAATTTTCTTCGCTTCAGTCACCTGTGGGCTATACCATACTATGTGTGAAATATACTGCTTGGAATTGTTTTTTCCTGGGGTATCTGGACAGGACCAGGAAAAAGTATTATATATCAACCCAGTATTTTTTTCTCCTTTCCCTATCCTTCTGCTGGATAGTCACCAGATAGAAGGAACCTGTTTCCAAGGGGGCTTAGAAGAGGGCATTACAAGAGTAACCAACAACTTCTGTGTTCAAAGACAGCAGCTGCTGTGGGAAGGTCTTTGATCAGCTGTAGAGAGGGTAAAGAGTTATCATCATTTCTAAACGATGGCATAGCTTGCCACAGTGAAAGAAAAATAATCCAAAAAATTATAAAAAAAAAAAAAAAAGAGAAAATTTAAAAAGGAATCTTTGGGGAATTAAGCATATAAAATGTCTGAGTATGAATTCCCTTGGAAAGTCAATTGGAAATGTTATTACTCATAAGTATGCAATCTTAAATCAGCTGGTGCCTGAACCACATGCAGAACTTAGGTGCCAAAAATTAGTCTACTCCTCTCCCCTGTTCCCCAAAGACCTTGCAGAATTAGCATGTGACATCTTTCTATTAAGAAATCAAGGGGGGGAAAAAATCTACTTAACAAAAAAAATAAAAAGAAAACAAAAAACCCCAACAACATAGTAAAAGGACAAAGGAATGGGGAGCATACTTACCATTTTTCTTTAGGAAAGAGCCTGTCCTCTTTTTCTCTCATGGATGCATAAAAATTTACCACTGTTAAGCATTTTCTTTAGGGTATTAAAATCTTGCCTCCTCCTGTGTCCTTCTGAAGACCTATGGCTTATTAGTCATCTAGCAGTGCTTTTTCAATGCCTCTATATAACCTCCAGCCCTGCCTGAGCCCACAGCAGAGAAGTCCTTTGACATTGCTTCTTGTTGGCTTGTCTGGCTCTGTGTTTTAAATGAAGCTCCCAATTCTGACATGTCCCATTCTGAATTATACAGAGGATGGGAGGCTGTTGCTTGATGCTCAGTTAGCCACCTAATGACCTGCAAAATCGATTTATATAGATAAAAACTGGTTGCACAGAAACATCATCTTTTATCTTTCTTATGAAATTATACTTAGGAAATTAACAAAATCTAAGATTTCTTCTTCCATCAGAGTGGAAAAGGTTTTCATAATCAGGATCCCTCACTTCCAGCTAGGGCAATATTGATTTTTAAAAACATTCTTGTATTATGCACTGGGTATTTTTCAGGCAAGTTTTCATATCCATCTGGAACATCTGTCATCACTGGACATGTAATATCTTTACTACATATTCTCCCACCATATAAGGAAAGATTGTCTATTCCCAAGGTAAGATTTCAGAATAAGAATCATGATTAATGTTGAGGAGGCTCTCTTTTCCCTTCCTCTCAGATGTTGTGACTCCAGGGGTCTTCCACTCCCCAAAGAAGCCACCAAACAATGAGATCCTCTGTGACATGGAGATGCGGCGTTATAAATAACCAAAAGTACTCAGTTTTAAGAAGATTCTGCAGTGCTCTTTGGCGTCACTGTTTGCATGCTGGTCTCCCAGTCAAGTCCAAAGATCATGGCCTAATCTTTGTAGTGTTAAAGATTTATTTGTTATTTTCTCACAGAAGTAAAGGAGGTACACACACAGATAGTCCTCATCATTCATGAACTATGTTAACCTGTCACCTCTCTGGCGTTGCTTGCTGTGTGCTAATGAGTGTACAAGTTACGCTAACAGGAGCTATTTTGTTTTTGTTGGTGCTACACAGGCTTTTACAAAGGTAAAAGGTCTGAGACCCAATCCAAATCATTTGAAGAGCTTGAGAAGACCTTGGTGGACAAGTGATAAGACTTTGGATCAGGACCCACATTACAATGTGGTTTTTTACATATGAGCCTCAAATAGTTATCACTATTTTCAAGGATAAGCTTGAAATAGGTCATTAATGTAGTGACTGATGGAAGCTAATTGATTTGAAAACAGAAAACTAAGATGATTATGGCAGGGCACAGCAAGATCAAGAAGCAAAGTCTTCAGTAAGAATCTCCTTACTGGAAAGAGCCAGGGGAGAAAAAAACATTGCCTGTTAATATTAAGAGTTATTTAAGGTCTCTGTTTATTTTGTAGTAGAATAGTGTGGTGTATATCTGGAGGATTTTATAAAGATTGTATAATAAAATAATAAAAAGATATGGAGATTTCTATCAGTTCCTTTTCTTCCATGCTAGTTAGTAAAAGGGATGACTATCATGAAGAAATCCTGATAATATGGGTGTGTTGGGTAAAGTAATATTCATTATGTAGTAATATTTATATGCTAAGGAAATGCAGATATTCAGGAAGAAATACAAAATTTTGGTCATTTACTCCAGAGGAATTTTTAAAAATACAATATCTGACTTTGTGCAAAGTTTTTACTACATAAGATAAGGTTCTTAAAACTGCTTTTTTTGCCTTTTTTTTTTTTTTTTTTTTTTCCCCTAAAACAGGTGAATGAATGACAGATTTTGTTCTTGGTTTGTAATAGTCCTCTAACCAAGTGGCTGAAGTTCTGTGGTTTGTAGCACAAGACATTTGCTGAAGAGGAAAAGGATATGATTCAAATGTTCAGCTTCGGGATGAAGATATTCCTTGTATAATAATATTCTTACAATCTGGAAGATGCACAAAAGCTTAGCTGATACTAACAGTAGTATCAAGTGAATTAAAATTAGATATGCTTATTACAGATCAAAAACTCTACTTAATAATGTCATGTTGTTATGGCTGAGAAAACAGAATATTCTGTTTCATAAAGCTCAAAGATTTTTCTTCTCAGTCCTTTGAATTTCAATGACTTTTCCATCCAGGACTCTTGACTTCCAAACTTAAATCAAGCAAAAACTTAAAGTCCACATAAACTGAATTCCAAATCCTTTTCTATCAGCTGCCTATAATTCTTTTATGCAACAAATATTGCATTTTAGACATTTAACCTGTACATGAAACCAAGACAAATTAATTCATTTCTAATGCATTCCTGAAAGGGGTTTTGACATCAGACTTGGGTTTTTTTACAAACTTATTGCTGGGAAGTTCAAAATGTAAATATAGTTCCTTATCTGTTTATAAAGGAGTTGAAAAAAAAAAAAAAAGAGAATGTCTACAAGGCATTGCTAGAGCAAAGCAGAAGTCAGTAGACTTCTTGCTAGAGCAAAGCAGAAGCAGGCTTGCCCTTCATAAAGTTCAAGAAAATCAACTGCTATTTCCTGATGATGTAATTTCCAATGTACTTATACATGACATAAAAACACTGCATTAAAAAGTAAGCTGTTGGGCTTTTTTAAAGTAAATCTAGTAAGTGGTGATAATATCATAACAACAAATTTTCTATTAGAAAATTCTACTATAACTATAATAAATAAAGCCATGAGCTTACTCAGAGATAAAACCCATGGAATACTTCCCTTTTCATCTTGTAGGCACCCTGTTAAGCTGCTGCTCACATTTTAATGATCAGGTACTATGTATTGCTTTCAAATCAATGAGAATTGTTTTCAGCACTGCCATTGATTTTACATATTTCAGACTAAAATAATTAATATATTGAAAAATGTAGTCAAAATATGCTGAAGAATACCTACGTTTCTTACAAACAATAATGCACAGTGGTAATGTTAGAGAAATTTCACAGCTGTTAAAACTGACTAGGTTATTTTAGATTAAATTCATTTGATTGATGGCATGTTTTTTGCTAAATCCGAAACTGGAGATCTTCCAGGCAGCCAGATACTAAGGGAGAAATCTTAATAAAAGGTTTACAAAAGAAAAAAAAAAATGGAAGAGATCATCCTGTGTATTAGCTCTGCTCCTGTACATATATATACAAATGCCAGAAAAAGCCTGCATGCATTTTTGCTGGCATGGCCTTGGCCAGGGACAGTCCACATGAAGTTCTCTATGAATCCTGGGTTTTAATTTGGACATTTGTGCTCAGTTACCTTGAACAAGAGCACTCTGTACCAGGAATGAATTAGTTCTGCCTCTCACAGCCCTGTGCCTTGTACAACTGCACATAGTGAAATGAGGAACCCTCACACCAGATATCTCAGATCCTGCTTTTGTGAAAATGTTTTTAAGGTATTGCTTTTTTGGGCAAATACAAAGTGAGAACCCACACCTGAAATGTCAGATATTCCTGCCCATAACTGTTGTGCAATTATTCATTGTGGATGTCATGACTTCTTGGCAGTGTTTGGGGAACCATAAATGAACAGTGCATTTGGTTTCTTTTACATCTAATTCAGTTATCCAAACTTCTGGTGACATAACTCTCTATGTAGGGACTGGAAACTAATTTACCAGTGTGAGATGAATGTGAAAATCACATATGGGCAGAAATGTCCTTGCTGGCCTGACCTGTCATGCAGAGTGCCACATGGACCACCACTATAATCAACATGCTCTAAGACACACTGCCTTCCCTGCTTTCTTGTAAGCATCATGAATCCTGTAAAGCACAGTTAAACTACTCATCCATCCAGGCAGTACCTAGGAAAAGAGTTATTTATAAAATGTGCTTGTATTTGTGAAAAAGGTCTGTAAGTCTTTGCACCCCTTTGCGTCTTTGCTTATGGATCCTTGTGGTCCTCAAGTATAGAAAAGTCACCAGAGTATTTTTGAAAAATATCTTCCATTTGTTTTCAGCAAGATTTTCTCTTGCTTCCGTTGATAAGTATTTATAGGAATAGTCATGCTGATTTCACTAGAACTATTTACTGGATTATGAACTTCTCAGTTCAAGCACATGTTTTACAAGAAAGTCCTTACAGACAAGATGGTTTCTAAGATGATTAATGCAGTGAAGAGGTTTTTTTCTTTCTTCCTAACAGAGCTCTAACAAACTATAGTACAGAGAAAAATTAAATTGAGTTTTTATGGCTGTGAGTCAAAGTAAAGTACTCCTGTCTCTGAGGAGCGCTCTGCTTAATTGATGAACTAGAATTGTTCAGAACATCTTAGGAGCAGATGATGTATCTAGTAATGAAAGGGTTATGCAGTGTCTGTTGAGATTTTTGTCCTGTTTTACTTACATTATCATTTAGTGGTGTTTCTTTTCATAGTTCTGAGACCAGCTGCAAAAATGGCTGCACCATGCCAACTACTGTGCAGACAACAGAATCTGCAAGATGTTTAGTATATTCCAAGATTTATCCTTGCCAGTGACTAGCTCTTTGAAACCAGCACTTTGCCTGTGTTGTCTCTAAAGTGTCATTCTTTTTTTTACACTGGATAAACAGTAGGACAAAAGTAATCATTCCTTCCCCTTTCCAGTTCTCTCTTGCCCTCCTTCTCCCATGTTCCATTCCAGACGACACAAGCAAGTATAAATGTCATCTGCAGGATGCTTTCCTTCTGTGGAGCAGTTCTTTTTCACAGACATTAGTGTTTCTTGTTCAGACTGATTGCTTTTGTTTTACATTCCAAGGTCTATTTTTTAAAGAGATGTACATGTTTTGTACTTTTATTCTATTCTTAGGCTAGGGAATGTAGGAAATAGAAAATTAATTCAACCTTGGCATTCCTTCAGTTCCTTCACAACTCCCAAACATACACAAACTGCTCACCTCCTGCTTACCATTTACTTGCTTCAAGTTTTACCTGGTTATTTGCATTACTTACTCAAAAAATATTTTAATATAAATAAGCTGTGAATTTTTTCAACTTTCTCTGGTGCAGCTCAGAGGTTAAGTCTCTTGTGACTCTGTTGATTTGTCTTGTTCTGACAGGATGCAAGTAATAATCCTGCAACCAAAAGCAAGACACTGGGCTCGCTTTCCAAATGCCAAAGATAATGTGTCTCATTCATAACGAGATTACAATCAAGGTCTGAAATTCCGTTGTCTCAGCACCTCTGGGGGCTCACACTTCCAGAGGTGATTACATTTCCTACTGGTGAAGGATTTTTTAGCACTGTTTCTGCAGACCTTTATAGATTTAGCTTTGAAATGAGTCATGTTACTGCTCTAATATTATACTTTTTGGGTAGACTGTGTGTCCTGCAGACAGCTCACTGCATTTTAAAAATCCTATTACTTTCTGCTAAAGAAAACATCTAAAACTGTATCAAGCAAGACTGTCCTTTTAGAGGTTTCAGGTTTAGTGTGGGGCTAAAAACCATATTGGAACAGGCTGGATATTGGAAGAGTAGATTTTAATTCTGTGTGATCCTTTTCAGGAGACAGGTGTCCATTTGTGATCCAGGCATCAACTTGTGCAGTGGAAGTTAAAGTCTTAGACGGGTCCTGATTACTACTTGCACATCTGCAGTGCAGCAGGAGGGGAAACGGTACACAAAAGACTACAAAACAAAAGACAAGTTTTCTCACAGTCAAAAAAAGTATTGCAGGACATTATCACTGTAATACTTTTTCAAGCATGTGATACATAGCCTAGCCTGATTTCTGGCATATAGACATTGATTTCAAGGACAGGTCTGCTTATTCAACAACCTCTGTCACCAGTAACCTGCCTAGCTATTGTTTGGCTGCTTAATATAAAAATCTGGGAATTTCTGCTTAATTCTAGACTCTTATTAATCTATGACATACTTTACCACTTCACCTTATTCTGAATTTTTATGGATGCCCAGAAGACAATTTATGTCCTTTCTTCATATGCACATTACTCCGAATGCAGATACTTTTATAATAATTGCTATCATGAGAACTCTTATTTTTCAAATGCAGAGTTCATTACGGGTGCATCACAAAAGTCTCTGTAAAATGGCAAATATCAAGAGTCATTATGTGGACTTTTCACAAAGGCTCCCATTTGCACCTAACAAATGACTCGATATTTCTTACAAAATTACCAATAAACACATAACCTTAAAGGCCATTACAGAAAATTTCTCAGCTGAGTAGAAAGTCTGTAAACAGTAACGTTTTCTTAGGTCAGTGAAGACCTTTATAAAGTAAGGTTTAGATCATCCAGAGCTAGATCATCTTTAGCAACTAAGTTTTTTACCTCATGTAGTGGAATTACATTCAAATATATTTCTTGGCTGGGGTGGTACATGTCAAGCTACTCACAGCTTAAGTTCTTCAGTCAAAAGCTGTGGTCCTCAGAATGCCAACTTAACTACTGCACTGACTGTGGAAGACCCACAGCCACCTTGGCCTAACACTTCACTATTAATAAAGCACCTGCTTGTGAAGGTGTGCACAAACACATTTATCTGCCCACAATGAGCAGTGGGCATCTGGTTCTTGCTAAAGGTCTTCTGGGCTGCTGCTGGCTCAGGGCTGTACACGCAAGAGCACACCAACCTCTGCTGCTGGCAATCCTTCCAGGATCATTATGGGCATTTGCTCTGTAGTCAGTACAGGAAGAGACATACCTGGGTGTAATCTCTTCCTCTGCTTCTGTGTCTCTCAAGAATGTGTCTCACTTCTTGCCTAGACACCCAAGGAAAAATCCTAATACACCAGCTTGCTGGTACTTGGGTGGAATAGGAAGGAGGGGAACACAGATATTGGCTTCTTTCACTGAAGTGTCTGTTTGGCACAGAAATTTAGTATTTAAATGAGAACAATGCTCTTTGTCTAGCAGTACTAAGTAAATGAGAACCATGTCCTAGTCCTTCTACTGAGTATTTGCTTGTCTCAATGTATACATTCCTTACACAAAATCTGTAAATTATCAGTTGGACAGAAGTCCACACTGAGGAATACTACTTTTCTAACAATGGCTTTTTCAAGTGTAGTTTGAGTGTTTGCCCCAGGAGAGGTTGTACAAGCTTAAGTGATGCCTCGGGAGAGGTTGTTAATCCAGAAACTTTATTGGAGTTCAAGAAGTTATCCAAGTGAAAGCTAACATCGATCAAAGCATGTCAAAACCAAGGAAGTATTGAGGAGCTCTGGCTAAAAAATAGTAGTTTCTCAAATATACAATACAGAATTAACATGTCTTTTTAGTCGGAACAGAACAAAGAATACAACACAGATTTTCCCCAGTTCAAGTTAAAAATTATTTTGTTATAGAATTTTTAAGTTAAACTTGACTCATTTTAAAGTCCTCTTTACTGATCTGTCTTTAGACCTAAACTTAGTTCAAAGATCTAAGGGAAATTTTTCATTTACCTTATTGGAATCTAGTTGGCTTTTTTGTGAGCAATGATGTTTCATGCCATGATAAACAAAATATGACCATGGCTGAAGATAGCCTAATATAGGTCCATTAATAACAAAAGGGATAAAAAACTTCATTTTTTAAATGACAAATCTGCAGTGTGTATTTCAGGCACACTTATTGCTGGCATGCAATTCAGTTCCAGCCAAAACCCAGTGTTGGCCTTGTTTGGACTTGGGACCAGGCTAATCATTGATAGCTGATGTTTGGGCAGTTTTGAGCACAGGCAGAACAAATTATCTCTTCCATTTTTCAGATGTCATGGAAGCACCATGCCAAGATAAAACATCATACCAGTAAATGTTCACTCATCAGAGGAATTTGTCTCAGCAATTTTCTTCTTGTGATTATTTCTATTGTCCCATTTTTGACACATACTTCCATGTCATATTGGGAAAGGAATGATAATTTCAGTCATGCATGAGACATTCAGGCATGATTAAAATGGACACCTATTTATATGCCTGGAAAAGGAAGTAACTAATCAATAAAGCATTGAGAACAACACTGATGCTATCTAATAATGCTGATTATGGAAGCCATGTGATGAAATTCTTTTATGAATAAAACTTGTGCAGACTTTGGGCTTGTTAAATCATAGCATAGTTTTATGATACTTTGGCTGTAAGTTAATTGAATCTGACCTACAAGGAAGCTTGTCTCTACAGAATTATATCTAATCTTGCTGTTTTCCTAATTTAAATTCTCATTGATGTTAAATTCCCTCAAACTACTTAGACATATGTTGTCATTGCCAATATTTATTGGCATCAAAACAAATTAGATATCTGCTTTTTATAATTTTAAGTAATTTTCAAAATTATATCATATACAAACAATAGCTAATCACTTTGAAAATAATTCTCATATTCTTAACATAAATACTTCAATTATTCACCTAGGAATAATTTATATTCCTGTGTATTCCTACCTATTATCTGACACTACAGCTTTTCCTATAGGAAACACAATATATTTTACCTTTTAATTTTTTATAGGCATTGTATGACTTTTTAATATATTCCTTTGAGAAAATATTTTTTCTTCAATATGACTTAAAGTTACATTGATCTCTTAAAACAAAACCCTCAGCTAACACCACAGGATGAACTGAAATCACATCAAAACTTGGGCATTAGTTACTGTAACTGTGCAAATAAGGAAAAGGTACATTGGATGAAACAAAACCAAAGGTAAACAAGTTTTGATTTATAATCTATTCAAGATCATATGTGTTAGCTTAGTTATATTATTTGCTTTGTGAAACCAGGAAAAATATAAAATTATTCTTTTTCATTTTACCTGTAATATTCCATTCTACTTTTGGTGCAACAGTCACTTCACTTTTTAAAATATTATTCACTTCAGTTCTCACTTCTTCAGTCAAGCAAACATTTACAAAAAAGGAGCAAGTATAAATTTCTAAGTGAATATGATCTTTGAAAAAACAAAAGTCAATGTGTATCCTTCTGGAAATTTTGAAATAAAACATTTTAACTTTTTTTTTTTTTTTTTTCCCTGAATAATGTCAGTGTTCTCAATATGCCAGCTTTTGCTAATTTTTTTCCCCATCAAAATATATTTAGTCAGTCTTGCTGTAAATAGAAACCTCTGTAAAAGTACATAAAAATGTGAGTTTAGTAATTTGGGGAAAATCTGGACAAAATATTTTTTGAGAAACCAAGGAAGCCTAGGTGTTCTTTCCATTGGAGGTGATGTATAAAACAGAACAGACAGAAGACCTCTTAATTTTTTCTCTCTTCCAAAAATCCTTGTAACCAGAGCAGGCGATGCAGCAGCTACATGTGATACACTTCTGTATATGCTTTAGCACCATCTAGCAACCCTCCGAGATACTGCACATCATGGCCTGCTTTCCCTTATGCATATGTCTTTAAGCAAAAATCTAGACTATTACTTTTAATTTTCCCCAATATAGTCGTTGATGTTGCCAGATAATATGCTTCAATATGAAATAATATCCAAGAGTACTGGGGCAGGTCAAGATAGGGTTTTCTAAGCACGTAATGCTTGCAAAACTGCACCACAGAGTGCCTGGCAAGCCTCGTATCCAGAACTGTTTGTACATGGACTATGACTCACCTTTTGCTGATATGTACACGCACTTATTAGGTATGAGCTGATACGGTATGATGCAAGGTCCTCTTATCTGGTAGTGCATGTAGAAGAGAGGGTGTGCATTAAAATTGTATGCTTTTATGTGAATTGCACTAAGCTCATTCTTTCACTGGCTTTCAGTGCAAATTAGATTTATAAAATCTTACTATTGTGTATAGCTATCAAATAACTTACTCTTACTGTTATTTTTCTGAAGCAGGCATTAGCCGGTGCTGATGTATGGGTCATTTCCTTCCAGTTATGTACATCCAAGCTCTGGACTAGACACCAACATGTGGCTAAGGCAGCACAGTTTTGAGAACTGCTAGAATAGAGGAAGTTTTTTTCGGGTAGTAGCATTTATGTATAGTTAGGATATTTTGCCTACTCTTTAAGGATATAAATAAGAACTGAACACTAATACTTGAAAATTTATTTCTTCAGACAATACACACCCCCCTCAAACCCCCCTCCCCCCCAAAAAAAAACCAAACCCCAAACCAAAAACAGATGCAAAGATTTATTTTGCTCCTTCAAAATTAGAATGACATTTTTCCAGAAGAAGGAAAGAAACTATCCAACAGTGACAAAATAAGTCCTGGAAAACAAGATAAAATAACTTTAAATGTTTGTATGCATAGTGAAAGTGTTGTTGCAATGTGTGCAGAGTTGGGGTTCCAGTGCCTGAGAAAATGAAAGCCCTTACTTCAGATTGAGCTGTGTGTATACAAAGATTTACAAAAGGAAAATATAATTCAAACCAACAAAATCAAAACTACCTTATCATACACTCAAGCACAGCTTTCGAGTTTTTGTCTGAAGGATTTCACTGCTAATCTATTGCATGGTCTATAATATCAAACCCCTCACTGATGATTAAAGCAAATGGTTTGGACCCATCCAGCAACATGAGTCTTTGGTTGGTTATGAGGATTTTTCTGGACAGAAAAATATCTAACTCAAAACATGACAAACCTGAAACTTTCTGCTACAATCAGCCCTGTTTTGATTAAACTTTCATTGGGAAGACTTTTTTGGTTCCCAGGTGCATTTCCTTGATAAAATTCTAGCAAAAATGGTCTAGAAGAGACCGTGATGAAGCCATGTCCCCCAAGGCAAGACCTATTATGTCTGAATAACCTCTAAGAAACGATAGTCCAAATTACATTAGACAGCTTCCAATAGCAGTACTTTGCTTTTTTTTAAGAATGGTTTCCTATTTTCTGAACAAAACTTTGGGTTTTGCAACATAATCCCATTATTTCTTGTCCTAATTACCCTGCACATAGAGAAGTAGTTCTCTCTGCAGCTGTCTTTCACCTAGGCGAATTTGCTACTGTGTCCTTTCTTCCATCTTCTTCTCTTTAGGCTAAAAGTCCCAATTCCTTCAATCTTTACTCACAGGCTTTTAGACCTCTGATCATTTCTGATGTGCTCTTGTCACCTGGGGCTTAAAGTACTCCTGTGAAGAACATGAGCCTTGCCCAAATGACATACAATGAAAACAAAAGCAAATAATAGCACTGTAAAATACAGCTTTGCAAAGCAGTGTCTCTGACCTAAGTTTTATCTATACACTCATTAGTGGATGAGTTTGAAAGTACGCAGTGACATTGGTTTTGTTTAAATTGAGTATAGATGCTCAAATCTATTAACAGGTTTTTTTACATCACTCTATGTTCTGTTAGGAAACCATGAAATATGCATAATATTTTGATGTTTGTTTGTAACTTGTCTCCTCTTTATCAATGCTTGTGGGATACTAAGATAATTGTTGGTCTGGAATTGTTTAAAAGACAAATTTAATTAACTCAGGTTTATTAATGCATCCTGTTTGTAAATAAAAGAAAAAAAAAAAAAAAAAAGAAAACTATATCTCCTGAGAAGGTTTATGTCCTCCATATCATGTTAAATAATTTACAGCACTCACCACACCAGCAATTATTAGGAGACATCTGGAGATGGCCTCTTGCTCTCAGCAAAAGCATTGACTAATTTTGACAAATGTCATTGGTCTCAGAATTGTGCTTGTTCCTGGTAGCACGTTTAATGATCTGCAAAACATGTCCCCTTAGCAGTTATAGAAAGTACCTCCTACACCCTGCAATTAAAGCATTGTCTGTAAAATAATTAGTCACAGGGTAAGAGTGTCAGACAGGAACAAGGGTTCCTAAGATCACGATCATTTCAGCAGTAATTGAGCAAACTAGGGAACTATTCAGAATGCTGCTCAAAGATGTAATTTCAGTGCTAACATTATTTTATAAGGAGAGGTTATAAGAAATATTCTGAGTGAATTTCATAAAAATAAAATATGTTGCTTGAATATTTGTAAAAAAATTTGCTAACTTAGGATTCCAGTCTTTTCCAAAATGTCAGAGGTATAAACTCCCGTGTGAGAACCAGTTAGCTAATATGAAATCTTATAGTTCCATTTAATTTCACAGGCTATGTTAGAAACAACATTCCTACCTTTCTTTTAGGAGAAAATTGAGGAAGCATTTAAGAGAAAATAAACTTCAGTGGAACAATAATGTATTTAATTGGGAGCAGAACAAATATGGTTACCAGATCCTGTAATAGATCCCAACATATGAATTCAAGCCCTGGGCCAAGCTCATGCTAAAGGCACTGCCCATCCACATGCCTCTGTGGAGGGTACCTGACCATCTGAGGTGCTCAGAATGCTAGTCATGTGCCTTCTTTGCACATCACTGGCCACAAGCACTACCCAAATGTTGATAACCCCATGGGTCTGCCAGACAGGAACAGGTATTGACTATGCTTTCATTCAGCAGTCAAGTTTTCTTCTTCCTGAGTTTTCAGTGGGTACCATCTAACGTTATAATCCACAATTAGTTTCAGTGAGATTTTGGGAAATCCTGTATGAAGCTTCAGCAAAGTTGTCTTCAATAAGATGGATACAACATATATCCCACATCTCTTGCCAATGGAAATTGATCTTGTATTAAATCCATCTTTTATTATAAACAGCTTCCTTTGACCTTGGACTCTTTGCTTAGTGTGACAGGTTTATCCATGTCTTTTCAGTTGTTAGTGTTTGAGGCAGTGTCCTGGGTTCAGTTCGGGTTAATTAACACAAAGAGCTGCTGGCCCAAGCAGCTGGGAGGGGCCACAGCCAGCATGAACAACCAGCCAACAGGATATTTGATACCATACTGAGTCATGCCCTACTTAAGGGCAGGGCTGAGCCAGGGTGGGGGCACCTGTTTCCAACATGCTTCAGTGCAGCTGTAGCAGAGAAAGTTGGTGTCTTGGGCACAGGTAGAGCCTTCCTGGTTTCTATTACTCCCTTTGTATATCACTTCATTAGTACTACCATTAGTACTGTTGTTTTTCTCTCTTTGTGTTGTTTTATTAAATTACCTTTATATCAACCCCTGG
>JANHGN010025854.1:11110-36472 GCA_024605025.1 Megaceryle maxima | reverse complement strand
AGGGCACAACTGAAAAGAGACTGGCCCCTTCTGCTTGACACCCACCCTTCAGATATTTGTAAACATTAATAAGATCCTCTTTCAGTCTTCTCTTTTCCAGGCTAAACAGCCCCAGGGCTCTCAGCCTTTCCTCATAAAAGAGATGTTCCAGTCCCTTAATCATCTTTGTAGCTCTCTGTGGACTCTTTTTAGTATTTCTTTGTCCCTCTTGAACTGGGGAGACCAGATCTGAACACATTACTCCAGATGCGGTCTCACTATTGCAGACTAGAGGAGGAGGAGATCCTCCCTCAACCTGCTGGCCACACTCTTCTTTATGCACCCAGGACACCACTGGCCTTCCTGGGCACAAGGACACATTGGTGTTCCATAGATAACTTACTGTCTGCCAAGGTCCCTCTCCATGGGGCTGCTTTCCAGCAGGTGTACCCCTAACCTGTACCAATACATGGTGGTTTTCCTCACATGGTGTAGGACTCTACACTTACCCTTGTTGAACTTCATTAGGTTTGCCTTTGCCCAGCTCTCCAGTCTGTCCAGATCAAATATCTACGTGATATTTTTATAAACTCCAGCAACATATGAATTCTAAATAATATTCAAGACAAAAATTAATTTATAATTACCTCTTCATCAGAATCTCCCAGCCTCCCTAGATCTAGGCATGGCACCCTGCAGGAAGTTAAAACACTTTTAATAAGCACTACGTTCTCTTATTTCTCAATTAGAGTAAAATCAAACTGCCTATTAGTTATTTTTATTAGCTCCTTTACAAAAACTTCCCTGCTATGAACAGTTTCACTACAATTGGAGATGGCCTATTTGGCAAATCTCTATTGCTTCAGCTCAGGAACTGGCCACTGAGCTTTTCCTCAGCTGCAGATTACCCTGGCAGCAGCCAATGGCTCCTGCAAGGTCCTTCTTCATTCCCAGCAAGCCCATCCTGGCTTCTGTTTTCTACCCAACAGGAGCTGCTGCAACACGATCATAAGTCAGGGATTTATTATTCCTGTCTTCTGCATCAGGTTTGTATTCAACATCCTTCTATAATCAGTCATCAGAGAGGCAACAGGGAAGCAATAGCTCCTTGGGATGCAAACCTTCCAAACTTTTTGGAAGAGACTAACACAGTGAAAGCCGCCTATATTTAATCTTCTTAAAGAAATTAAAATATCTCAAATTCATCAAAGCATCTATGTGCCATCTGCCCTTACTTCAGGTATATGCTGGAGCACCAGAAATACTTGTTTTCAGTATTTTACCAGCAGTATTCCTGAACAACCCTATTATAACAAGATTACTTCTGGGTTTAAGAGTGCTCTTTAATTTCTAGTCTTTTTCATTAGAGAAAGACTGACAGTACACAGTCACTGTAAGGTTTTAAATTGTATAAGCACTATAGAAAATAAACCCTTCACAACAGTTTCTCTGTAATTTTTATTGTATACCTGCAAATAAGGCAAATAGTTGAAAAATGTTTTTCTCTTTTTGCAGACTATTATAATAAAAATATTTTTTTAAAACCTGGGTATAAGTAAGAAAGTTTTAAGTATAACTCTACCATTAAGCTAAACTAAATGTAAATAAACTTAATTCCAATGTAAATAATGCATCAAATATTCCCCTCTAAATATAAATCATAGAAAACAAACCTTTGATGGCAAAATTCATGGAACACTGAATTGCATACCAACGCAAATGCAAATGCATTGTGTTAATAACGCACAATTAAACAAACTGATCAGAAATAGACACAGACTTACTCTGGTGGGCGAGGACCATGAGTAGCCTGTGTATCTGGTCTCCAGCCCTGAAAAAATGACACATTATTACATACCTATGGGGATCAGGATTAAAATACGTAGTTCTCTCCTTCAGCTTCCCCTGGAATATTTAAAATTAAAGTCTCAAAGTATCTGTCCAATATATCTAACTAAGATGCTACTAACGAAAGAACAAAACAAAAACTTTACAGTGGAAAGTTGCATATCACGAGACTAAAAGACTGAATATTCATCACAACAGAGACTTGCAGCCATTACGAATCCAGAATGCATATAGCATCCACATCAGCTATTAATAATGCATTAAAAATCATCCAAGCTCCTGAGACTCTGTACAATCACTGCTAAGTTTTAGGTCACATCATCTTCATTAGTTGGGAACCAACCCCTCAGCCAATCCTTAACCAAAACCACAATATCAACAGTCAGCTGGTTCGCAAGGAGCTAGCTCAGCCCCCAAGGAAGCCCTGATACTTGGTGTAAACTGCATCATCTCGGCTTTAGTATAGCAGCACATGATGATGACTAGGCAGCTTCTGCGCTCACATTCTTTATTTTGCATGGCTGTGTGCCACTCCAATCTCCAAACTCAACTGAGCACGAACACAGCTAAAAAAGACTTGAGCCAAAGCTCCTTCAACCCCACTATGGCTTTCTTAAAACAGCCAATAGCAAGTCCAAAGGGAACACTGTTTGACTGAAGCAAGCACATAGTAACAATTCCCCCAAACTGGCCTTCCAGTCAGAAAAGTGTGGTTCAAGGCTGTTCTGAACCAGGGCCAGCATCTTTGTTTTCACACTCTTCAGCTTAGGGATCTCGGCATCATAGCCTGAACAGAACAGACACCCTATTTCCAGCGGTGGCCTAACACCTTTCACAATTTAAGAGCAGTCACAAGACTGTAACGCCTTTCTTGTCACACACCCTTATAGCCTGCTCCTGAAAAAGAAGTTCATAGTTCAGCAACACTACCCTCTAGTGCCTTCAAAAAAGGGTATTCAGGTTTAAAAAACTGGATTTTCTCTCCAGTAAGGTCGAACATATAAACACCACCACCTTGTGGTAAGTATGTAAAAAATCGTTAGATCTAACACGATTTAATCCTATTCTTAAAACTAAATACAGTGCATGAAATCACAAGTATGGATTTTTTTTTTTTTGTACCAATTCAACTATGATAAGATAAAGAGCATATCACATTCTAGATGTTAAAGTCTTAATGTAATTTCTTTTCCGGAAGTCATTGAACGAGGAGGAAAGCAAACAAAACTCACCCTGAAGACTGTCCACATTTACAGGGTGAAGCACATAGCTTCAACCTAATTTTAATCTATGATTTATTTTTGCAAGGATCAGGTGGACTAGGTAATCTAAAACTGAAAACTGAGGGGCATGAGAAAGGTAAGAAAGAAAGAGATGAGAGATTAGAGAAAAATGGACATTTCTTTTCTTTTACAATCTACACTAAACTCCACAGATGTTCTTGTTGTACACAGGTATTTCATTCTCAAAAGACTGGTTTAAAAGTAACTGTAACACTGATGTGATATCATTTACAAAAGGTCCTCTTTCATCCCAAATCAAACAGAAAAAGGAAACCAGCAGCTTGGCAGTGAAACTCCATGAATTCCTAACGGGGTCTTCCAACTAATAAGGAAGTTAAATGACTGCCTGGGAGCTGAGGGAAGATTACCAATTAACTTTACTTCCTGAATGTAAAGTACACAGTATCTGTGAGAAAAATCAACTATGATTAACAACATTAACCTTTACCTTAGCTATAATAAAAACAATGGCCCTCTGAAACTAAGATTGTATTTGTACTGATCAGGTTTTTAAAAGCCAGCCTGGAAGTTTCTGCTACAGTCACCTCCCGAGGATTGCACACCTACCTTGTCTCAAATCTCAGACTATTAGTAATACCTGGAAAACAAAATTCCCCATCATACTGAATGCAGAGCAATGAGATTCCTTTTACACATCGATCTGAAATGATGCCTTTTGAAATTATATTTTGGGGGTTGTTTTATTGTGGTCTTACAAAACAAAAGCATAAGACACACCTATTACCAGATCCAGCAAGAGCCTGAGTCAGCTCAGAGTAAAGGCTCAAGACTCTGTTGCTTTTAATTGCAAGCACAAGTTCATTCCCAAGTTCTCCATATTCCAGTTAAGTATCCAGAATGCCAGTTATTTTAGGACAGCAGTTTTTATTGGAAATTCTCACAGTCATTTGAGAATGCATCATACTAAAATATCACTTTCTGACAAAGTTTATTTACAAGTTTCCATCTCTCAGAACACATACTAACCTCAAACCAAGAGCCTTCTCAACTATGATTAAAATACTTGCTAAAATGTCAAAGTAAGGAAGGAAAATAACGCCGTCTTCTGTTAACATACCTGATGTTTCTTCCCACTTGATGACAGCTGAGCCTGCCTTCGAGGGGATGCAGCAACTCCTTTAACTTCCAAATCCATGCAAATACAATGACAGCCTTCAGAATAAACTAAAACCCAGAAAGAGCTATTGAGAAAATTATGTATTTTTTAATGTAAGTATTTTTGAAAAAACACCCTATTGCATTAGGAAAAAAAATGTCTATCACCAGTAATTTGGGTATTGTCTTCAGCAAGCAATGAAATGTTGCTGGCTTCCTTTTTTTGCTGCCTCTTAATTTCAGTCTTTCCTTACTAATGCTTAACCACATTCCTGTTCAAATTTACAACTGTGCCTCAAGTTTAACTCTCTCTTTCCCTTACGCTTCTCAATACCTTCTCATACCAGCATCACCAATTTGTTACCCCTTGACAATTTCCAATAATTTCTCCCTTTCACTTACAGCTGCTGCCTGGCACTCAACTGGACCATGCCCTAGGACCAGGTTTTTTCAGGAAGACAAAAGGAGCTTCCTTATGCACAGCTGGTCTCCAAAAGCTCCAGAGTGCCATTTTATCAGTATGTTACCTCCAGCTCTGCTGATTTCTCCTTGCACCCAGACAGTTTTGAACCCAAAGCCTATCATTTAGCTCCTTGAAATCAGATGCTCCATCTTCAACACACCATTCACAAAAGCTGACCCTGTTTCAACCTACTGAGCAAGTTTTAACTCTCCAAAGTTCGTTTCCTTCACCAAACAGGACAGCTGCAGGGCCTCCTCAGAGATGGCCACACAGCTGCTCACCTCGGGGACCAGACCGGACAGGACAGCCTTCCTGCAACAGCCTCTTGCTCTGAGCACTTTAAACAGCCACTCTCTGCTCACGACCTTAAGCATCCTCTCAATCGAAGATACAGTGGGAAGACAGCGTTGGTACATTCAATCGCTAACACATCAACATAACTTTATCACAAACAACAATGCCATAAGGGAAGAAACAAACATTATGGGCTTAGACAGCTCCAGGAAAATGCTGTATTCTTCGGGAAGCGGCCTGCAGCAGGGGGGCCCGAGGCTGAAGCCCAGGTAGGGCAGGGCTAGGCAGGGCTTGGCCGGGCGCTGGCCGGCTCCCGGAGCGGTCTCACCGCCGTGGTCTCACCGCCGTAGCGCGACGGGCCGCTCACAGCTGACGTAAAGAGCCCGCCCCCGTGCATCTCCATAGTAACCGCGCCCAGCCGCGGGCTCCGTTGTCCCGGCTACCGCAGCCCCGCCCGCCCGCCGGCCGCCTGAGGGGCGGGGGCGGTCCCGGCCCGCTCGTTAGCCGCCTGCCGCCCGCGCTCCGTGGCACCGACCCTGACTTCACCCTAGGGTCTTACCGGCTACAGCAGCGCTGAAGGGCCAATGCGAGCCAGGTGTCGCACGGCGGCTTCGCCAGGTCCCGCCTCAGCTGATGCTCTTCCTGAGGAAACGCCCCGCTCGGGGCACGGCTGCGTGCGCTTCCCTGCAAGCCTGGCAGCTGTGCCCCCGCCGCCTCCCGCTAGGAGGAACGTGGGGCCCTTCGGCGTTGCGCAGGTTCCTGTACTCACCAAACCCAGGCCAGATGAAATGAGAGAAAACACGTGAAGCCTGGGTCAGAAATATAGCAATGACCCCAAGGTAGCTCAAAGCCTTATGGACGACAAAGGGTTGAAGTAGCAGCAGCCCCCTAGAAGGCAGCAGTAGGGACCTTCATCCACAGCAGCTCTCACAGGAGAGGCAAGAAGTGGACCGCAAACAGCAAACACCAGTGCAGCGCAACACACCTGGCTCCCAGTCCTTCATTCCCTCTCATCAAAGGCTTTGAAATGAGCTTCAGTTCACTTTAATTAGTAATACTTTGTATTAGTAATCTCAAAGGATAGCCTTTATGTAATTAGCTTTTTAAAAAAAATCTAGTTGACTGGAATGACCAGACCTACAGCAGTTATTTTTAAAAATGAAATTGTGTCCAAGTACCAGTTTTGATCCATCCATTTTGTCTTAGCGAAAAATCTCTCTTCTTGAAAAACCCTGGCTTTTTTGTCAATCAGTTTTCCAAAGTAAGGCAAAACTTCGCTTATTGCAGAACTATTAATACAGTGACACTACAGATGCATTTCTAGATGCTGCTACTTCCGAGCCTGAGTGATCCCTTTTTAGAACCAAAGATGCACCGTGTTTCTACACAAGAACGAACAATTCGTTCCGTTTCAGTGAGTGACACTGTAATAGTTTTTGGTCCTTTCAACTACACTACATTTCCTCCATAAAAACAAATCCATGTGTTATTTTCCTGTAGCAAAAAAAGATGGCAAAAGAGTTCAGGCATTATAACTGCCCTACTTAAAGGCTATACAATTATAAACCAGAAAATTCAACAGCATTGTACTGTGAGACCCTCCTCCAATGTAATTCCTGTCGTTAAAGGGTGGCACTTCCATAGGCATGTGCATGAAGTGAACATAAATTTAGTACAAAAAGGTATGGACAAAAAATATTCTGGCAAAGGAAAAAAAAAAAATTTCTTAACACTGACCTAAACCACCCTCTATCAAGTTGGCATAATGTATTGAAAAAATAACCCCCCAAGCCTCACATTTCTTGAATGATACATAGCATGACATCTGTTAATACTGATGAAAGAAAAAAAGCATATTACAATGAATCAAAAAGCCACATTCTATTGTGTTAAAATAACTATGAAGCAAGTATATAGTACTAATTATTAGGCAGCTGCTGGGTTTAAGCAGTGACAGGTGGGGAAGAAATTAAGTGATGCAGTGTAATGCATTAAAGCTTAAATTGACATACAAAAATAAATATATCATTCTTGAAGAAACAGCAAACTCAGCAGTAACTATTTTAAAATAGCGTTTGTGGCTAAATTTCTCTCTCCAAATAAAGATACTTGACTATGCATGTGTCTCTAAGACTTAACCCATCCTGCTTTTCATTCCCCTGCCAGAGAAAAGTTTTTAATAAAGAGCTAAATTCATCAGTGTATGCTCTTTAATGAACTCAGGAAAGTCATAGTTCAAGTGCCACCACACTTAGAAGTTACAAAACACTTCAGAAACATCTATTCTTTTTATAGTATTAATTACAAGGTATTCTAATATTATAGTGAAGCATCATTAACTACAGTGCATTATATACAGAGTATAGAAATATTTTTATAGGAAAAGAATAAATAGAAAAAAAAATATGTAAACATCCTGAGTGAAATTCTGGTGCCACTGAAGTCAGTTACAGAACTGTCATAGATATAAGCACGCACATTTATCACACCTCTTTTTAAAGCATATAGCAGTGCACATGACTTCATTCAAAACAGTTTAAAGTGCATACAACATCATACAAAAAAAATTCATAAGTTTTTGGAAGTTTTACATATGCAGATTTCATTCATATTTATTACGTCTCCTCAATCCCATCTCTTCTGGTTCAATGGCATCTTTGTTAATTGTTTCTTGGTCTTCTACCACATCTGGCTCAAACTGACATACTTCACATTCATCATATAATTCATGCTCTTCTATTTTGTAACCATTATCAACATCCTGAAGGAAATCTTCATTATCGTCATATTCTCTGTCATCTATTTCTTTCTCTTGAGAATGTTCAGCAAATGCCTGAATGAGATCTTCAAGTTTCTCATTACAAATGTGGCTGACATCTTATAATTAACACACACAAAAAGTTTAAATTAATAGAAAGGCTCCAAATTTCAGGATCACTTTAGAAACATAATATTTGGATTTTTATTTCCCTTTTTACTAAGCCTCAACTAATGCAAAAATTTCCTAAATTTCTAATGAAGCATTCTTAACATTTAAGATTTCTCTTGGACTACTATGCACCTCTTGGAAGTCTATAGTTGCAATTAATACACTATCTTCTGTTTAATATAATTATACAAGCACTACTCACAGCCTCAGAGGTCCCTGTCTGGGAATCCTCAGAATAGTTAGTCCAATACTAGCAGACTGCTCTGGAACTCATATTCCAGAAGTCCAGTTTTAAGAAAGCAGAACATGACTATGTGGTCTATCCTAGTTCAATGTCTTTTAGCATCTATTCTTTAAAGAAACAATATGAGATACCAAAATTTGAAATTAGATACACTTCAAACAGGAAGAATAACACTCCGCTAGAATAAAATTCATTCCATGCACATTTCACCTAAAATGCAGCAGCTGAACATCTTTATAGTAAGACCTGTTTATTTTTTTTAAATATAGACTACCTAGTTATTGATCCTACTGGATCCATTTATCTGGATCCTAGTTATCAAGCCTACCTTTCATCTTGTCTTCTGATTTATCCAATCCACTTTCTTTCATGAGCCGTCTAATTGATTGGAGCTGTGTCATAATTTCATCTTTCTGCTCACAAGCTAAAGCATTAACACTAGAAAAGAAGACAGATGTCAACAGCTGAAAGGATTACCTTGCGACTGCTTGATAATAATGCATAAGCTCACATTATTTCCTTCAGTGGATAAATACTATAGTTAAGTTAGCAACACATTTGGGTCAAGCTTGTCTTTGGAAACTGTCTCTTGAGAAGTAGGGAGCCCATCACTTACACCTATTGAATAATTCAGTCACTGAATTCTAGCACTGGAGCCCCAGTGGCCAAGGTTGAATAACGACTACAAAAATAAATGATCCAAAATAATTTCATTTTTAGGACAACAACATCTAATACATAACTTTACAGTTTAGAGGCTTTTCTCATTTATTTCAGATTTTGTTCACACACTCTCTTCCCCATCACTACTAGAAATGTGCTTGGCAAACTGCTTAGTGTATTTAATACTTAATAGTTTCAGCACACAGTAAGTTCAAAAGTACATTAAGGTACATCATGAAATTCTGCATGTTTCAAACCAGGCTTCGTGAAGAGTGTCAGTCTACACAAAACAGACTGCATGAAGATTTTCATTCCAGTAGATGCATAAGGCCCGGTCTTCTTAAGAGGAAGGAACATCTCTCAAACTACAAGGAGGTTCTATTATTTATTCCCTTGTTATACTACAACAGAGAAGCTTTGTTTCCTTGAAACACACACAATCACTTCATGTGTTCTTTTCAAAACTATTTCTGCTATTCCTTGATAACTAGTTTTGTCTTCTAATTCTATCAAAAGGAAGAAACTCTCTCTGCTACCAGAAATCTAATTCCCACAAAGGCTTTCAAACGCTACTGAGCTTAAGTATTTTTCAATATTAACTTTCCTTGGCCAACATTAAAATTTAACTTGTTAAGCTACAGTAACGTGAGCTTTTGCATCTATGTGTGGTGAACAAGAAACAGGAGCTGTCTGTGGAAAAGATCACAAATTGCAGAAGAAACTAAAATGCTACAGAAAAAAATAAGAAGGTTCCTAAACACTACTCCCTACCTATATATAAGGAAAATTTTAAGAACTCTTTGTTAACATTTTGGAGAATTTCAATTGACAGAAAACAATACTAACTGAAATTTTTTGGAAACACTCACCAGTTTGACAGTGGATCCAACTGAGTCAATAAAGAATTTAACATTTTCTCTGTCTGTGCTAGATGCTGCTCTAGTTCTAAAAGCTGATGCTCTAACAAAACAAACAAACAAAACAAAACAAAAAAACAAATAAACAAAAAAAAAAAAAAGAGAGCCAGCAGGAGGCAGAGAGAGGGGGAGAAGGGAGGGCAGGAGAGAGAGAACATTGTAAGAAATGTATATACAATACCAAAAGGATATTAATTTCTATTTTTGATTGGACAGATTCAATACCAGGATTTTTTTTCACTATAAAATTCTAAATTATGAAAAGGGAGTGGTGGGGCTAGGAATGGAAGCCTTATTATGTGTGACCAGAAGTCCTTCTTATCCAATAACCTGTCTCCAGTAAACAGAGGACACCTTGGTAGAAACTGAGTGGGAATATGGCCCTCACCTTCCCAACCTCAAAAACTATGCAGTTCAAAGACTTTACAAGGTATGAGTAGTGTATTTATTTATATTTAATATTCTGTCATGAATTTGCCTACTCAACACCTCACAGATACATTCAACACTTTATGCACTAGAATTGAGAGGAGTAACTCCTAAAATACTATTAAACTCTGAAAAGAGAAGAATGACACACACAAGGATGGTGAGTAGTCAGTGTAGAACATCTTTACTCAACCTGATTACAGATCTGGTGTACAGGGATACCAAAAGAGGCTGCCAGCTGCTTAATTAATCAAAAATGTGTCACGGGGTAAAAAAAAAAAAAGGTATGAAAACAGCACAACTTTGACGTGCAACATGCCCTAACTTTCTACACAGGAAAGCCCACTTCTTGGCACTTGCAGAATAGACTGAATCAGTCAAGAGTACTCTCTATCATGAAAAAAACCCAGCATCATTTAGTCTGTCTCTTCTATAAATATTTAATGATTTTCACAGACCTCTAATGTGGCCTAAAAATTCAACAGTCTCTATAATTGTTTATCCACACTGTTCCACCATCAATACAGTTCAACTCTTAAGCATCTCATTATATTGTTTTTAAATACCCTATTAAGCTGAAGATTATATTCTACATAAACATCCTATCCTGCATAAGAAAACTGAACAGGTTTTGAGAAAAAACATCAGACACTAAAAGGAAGAGAATCATACTTTATTACTATGGCTGTTTTAAAGAATATTACCATCTGGAGTTTTCAAACAAACCTCTAACAAATGTTTCAAACAGAATAATAAAGAAGAGTCTTGTAGCTGCTAACTGCACTTAAGTAACTTGAGAGACTCTACTTGTTTAGTTAGACTGTATCAATGAAAATATATACCTTTGTTCCAGAAGAAAATATATTTTTGGTGAACATATGCATTCTGAATCGGAACCTTACCCGTTTCCTTTGCCTTATCTTCTGTACTTTTTTCCTTTTTGGAGAGACTTTCTTCATGTGACTTCATCTTTAATAAATACAATCATATTAAAGGACTTCATCATTCATCACTATTTATGTATTAAAAATAAAAATGCATTTAGAAATTTATTGAAAGCAAATAGCAACCACAAAAAAGTGCTTCATTAATGATTTTTGTTCTGCCATGGCTTTTTCCTATCTTAAACTAACAATTCTGATCTTAAGCAATGACAACGTGACTGACAAAAACTACAGAAGAAAGCAGTTGCTATTTCTACTCCAGTTTTCAAATGGAAAGGAACCTTCTAAGTTACTGGATGCAACAATTAACTAGGAGGTAAAATTTCTTTCTTAAAATACTAAATAGGATATTATAAAAATATTTACATTTCAGTCCTACAAGAGCAAATGTAAAAGAGCTGTAATGCACAAAATAGTGGTTTTATTATGTTTAAATCTTATTTAAACATAATTAAATTTATTTTTAAACCCAGACTGGTTAGCCTCTCTGTTCATTTTGCTAAGCTGTGGTATTTTTCTAATATAGGAGATGATATGAAACCAACTATGAAAAGGAAGATGTTGCCTCTGGTCCTATTCAGGTTTAAGGGTTTTTTTTCCCCTGAATGCAAGCAACGATATTCCAGGTGCACTCTCAGCATTGCAAGTGCTGTACTATCTCTGACTAGAAATAATATATATGAAAACTGGTATTTTCTTTTAAAACAACTCATCATGTGTACTCCTTTTTTAATTTACAAATGGTAGAAGAGGTATCACATTCCATGGATAAAATTCTATGTTTCATTTGCACGACCAAATGACAATTCCAAATAAAAGGTGGAATCTTTTCACTGTTTTACCTAATTGCTAAACTAAGACCATTACTCTGCAGGAGTCATCCATCTCCTTCCCATACTCAATCTCATTCTGAAGAATAAAAAGGAAGAGAAATACTGATGAGGCTTAACTTACAGCCTCAGGTAACAGCACTGTTCAGGTTCTCAGGTTCTTATTTAAGGCTGTAGGTGGGGTAAGATTCTCACTTCTTTAAGTGTTTAAAAAAAAGGCAAGTCAGAAGCCTTCATAAGGAAGAATCAGAAATGCTAAATTTTTAACTTTGGAACTCACATTCAAAGTCAAACCAAGCAAGAAATGGTTTTTGGACAACCATAGATATGGGATCAGAATTGGTGGAAAAAAAACAAAACCAAAACCAACCCCAGTTATATTTCCTTCTAATTTGAATAATTTAATGCTTTTCTTATGGCTTACCTTAAGAAGTTTGTATGCTGCAAACACACCCACTCCAAGTGCATACAATGGCATGAGGGTGAACGCTAACTCTCTACCATTTCCTCTTGTTCTCTCACTCTTTATCTCTTTTTCCATCGCATTTCTCATCTGCTGAATATTCTGATAAGCACTACTATCAGAATTCCCTGGATTTAGGTGAAGGTGATGAACAGTCTGAGGACTGCCTTAAAAATTAGAGAAAGAAGACAAAGTCAGAAAGGAAATTAAGAGTCTAGTTAGTTTCACAACTGGAATTCAATTGTTTTCTTCCTATGTGATCATCTTTGTTCATCACTCTTTAAGATGGTATGGTGAGCCTTGCATCCAAATAAAGTTTAAAAAAATTAAAAATTAAAAAACACTCTTTCATTAACATAATGCAAAGTTAAATCTAGGTAGCAAAGACTCAAGTTTCTATGCTTCATATAGCTACAAGTTTTAAGTTTCTTCTTTTACAGCACCACTGGCAAAACCACAGCAAACCACAGAAAAACAGATGTAACAAAAAACAACTTAAATCTTGAAATTAAAGCATACTCAGGGAAATTTCTGATAATGCTAAGAGCAATTGCAAATTAATATTTTTGCTCTGTAACAAAGAAAAGAGTTAAGTAGAAACTGAATTGTCTAGTCCCAGGTAAAAAAGAAAAAGGTTTTGTTGAAATACACACGTCATGTTGCTGCTTTCATTACATTGACAGTAAATTCAGCATTATATGGATATTCCCACAGGCCCAGAAGTGCTGTACCTCTGCAAATCAAGTATGTACCAGGGAAAGATTACACAATAGCAAAGAGATGCAACCTTGGAAGTCTGAATTATTTTTGCATGTAAGTTGCCCGCCAGCAAAAGGAGATGATTAAAGAACAGCCAGTGTTGCTCGAGTTAGGAATTAGCTTATTTGGCAGTTAAATCTGGGGTTCATGGGACATGCATATGAGTAACAGTGCTATCAGCTAAAAAGAATGCAGATGTTTGCAGAGACAGACAGCAGGTGCTTGGGGGGTTGTGAAGTTTTGCACTGCTGTCTCAAATGACTGCCTAGACTTAGACCTTCAAATCCCTTTGAACATTTAGTACATCATAATTTATCAGAACTGAGCATGGGTAAAACAAGATTCACATTCTATAAACTCCCAAATAAAAGACCATTATGCAAATCACTCCGTGTTGATTAATGTTTCCCATTAATTACTAGTTTTAAGTTTACACTCCTTTTTTCCTTCATTTCAGTTCTATTTGTTTTTAATTTAAATGAGGTTTACCTGAATACCTTGAATACAGATGAAAAAAATTTCCACAGGTCATACAAATAAGAATGTGGTTAGGGGGAACAACTAGAGGAATCCTAACAGGGTCCAGGGTCCTGCACCAAGTTTATTCCACAGAGGAAACAGCCCTCTGTGTCACTGGCCAAACAGCAGAAAAGAACCATCTAGACAGGTAAGAACAGCAGATCTGCCTGAAATTTACTTTGCAAACAGTTTGATCTACAGAAATGACAGCTAACATATAAATTAAAAACAAAAAAACCAGGTCAGGCTTGAGTTTATGAAGTTCAACATCAGCTAGGCACGACATGGTACCAGCTCAGGCCTCATTTTTTCTGCCTTTGAAAAGTACTCTCTGGGAAAAGCAGACAGATAATTTGGACGATAAGAGCAACTGTTTCTTGTTTTACAGTGCCTTGGAAGGCATCATCAATGAATCGCAGCGCTACTTCAACAAAGCAGGCTTTTTCTGATTTTTCAGAAGAAAAGTGTACCTCTGGACCTTCAGCTAAATCCTCACCTGACTCACAGTGACATAGTTTAACATATATTTACACCACTCCAGCTTTAACAAGCAGTAAGCTCTCTAGCCCCTTCAGTGATCTATTTTCTGAACAAGCATCCTGGACTCTTTCCAGTACCACACCTCATACGATTCCATGCTAATATTTGCTAACAGTAACACCTGCAATTCTAACGTGTGCAGTGGATTTTCTCCTCTTTCTGACACCTTACTGCTACTCGTATATTTGAGTAACTGTGCCCCAGCAGGCATTATTCGTTAAACTGGCCCGCTAAGGTACGCTTCCAGTAATAGGGTGCTGTCTGCATTTGAAAGCAATTTTTTTAAGACAACGCTGACGAAAACCGAAACAGCAATGAAGTAGACAAGGGGAGTATAGAAAGGAGGGAGGGGCGGCAGGTTAAGGCGAGGAGCACGGACATCAGCGCACAGCCGCCTGACAAGGCCTGCCAGTCTCCAGGCTGGGCGTGTGAAACACCCAGCGCCTCCCGCCGGCGATCCGAAACACAGCCCTCTGTGTTCCCGGGGGTTCCCGTCAAGCCCGCCCGGTACAGGGGCCGGTTCCCAGCAGCTCCTCAGGCACCGCCATAGCTCCTACCTCTGCGGAGCTGACGGGGATCGTAATGGCCGGGGCTGGCCTTACCGCCCGGCGGAGACCGGCGGACCCGCCCGCCTCCTCCCCCGAACATCCTGGGCATGACGACGAAGATGCAAAGCACCAACACCACCGAGACCACGACCTGCTGCAGCACCGACAACACCATGGCCGCCACCACCAGGCCGGCCCTCCCCTTCCTGCCAAACAGCCACCGCCCCGCCCGCGCGCTGCCGCTCCCCTCCCGTCCACACAGCGCCCCCCAGCGGTCACGTGGCGGCACGCCACTCCGCGGCCTGGTGGGGCGCCCCCTAGCGGAGAAGGTTCTGGAAGAAGCCGGAGGGGCAGGGAAGACGGGGGAACAAAAGCTTTTCCAGCGAGGCCCCGGCAGTCAGGGCTATGGGGGTGTGGGTGGTGGTGCTGGCTTTGTGGTTGGCGCCGAGACCAGCAGCCGGACAGCTGTCAGGCTTCCCGGGCATAATGGATGAGGCCTTCATTGAGGACTGTGTGCGTGTCCACAATGACCTGCGTGCCAGAGTCCAGCCGGCCGCCAGCAACATGCGGTACCTGGTAGGGACAGGCCTAGGGGTGTGTGGGTAGCTCCAGATCCCTGTGGGAGCAGGTGGCACAGTGGGCCAGGGGTCTCTTGGTGGTCCCTGGACGAGGCAGACAGGGTAGCATTACTGCTTTGTGTTCAAATATCATCACATCTGTTTGATAGGAGCTATTACAGTTAGTCGAGTCAGTTGTAGACAGATGAGTCTTGAAACAACAGGCAAGCAGGATGAGAATTTGGTAACACAGGCTAGCTGAAGATGTTCACCTTACACTGCAATGAATTTTTCTTTAGGAAGAAACAATGTTTCTGCAGCAGGACTGATCCAGAAGAGTTAGGCACTCCTGTCAAAAGCAAGGGTATTTATTTGTTAATACCAGGGATGAAGAGGATTTCTGGTGGCAAGGAAGAACAAATTGCACTCAAAAAATTTTGCTGGTGATACTATAAAGTCCAGGGACAGGAAAAAAAAAAACAACTCTAAGACTTGTTTTGAAGCTTTAGAAGGCAGGTATTCTTTATTGCAGTGCTGGATGCACAGGGGATAGTTCTTCCTAATGTGTCTATCATAGGGGATTTTCCATGCTCTATAGATACAATTAACAAACTTAGTAACTTCTTGAATCCACCTTGTTTACAGTGATTGGCTATCAATTCACATACAATTGTAATATTGCTGACTCCATACTTCTGCTAATGTGTATACCTTAAGTGCCCAATCTGCCCCTGGCCAGGGTCTTTTTGGCCTATGGGTGTGAATTTTAGTATTATAATGAAGGTAGTGCAGCTAAGGATGCACAAGCCTTAAGTTCTCCTGTCAAGTTGGCAACAGACAATTGATTAGTCATCTTCAAGTTGCACTGGGATGTTCCTGCAAAAAGATAGTGTGTAGAAACCTAGCTTATTATGATGACCATGTAAGGCATAATGGAAGGGTTTCCTTATTACTTATTGTTACAAGCCTTAGCTTACAAGAGTCAGCTGCTAGCTTACAGATATCATTGGAAAGGGTTAAACAAAATTGAAGAAGATGCTGAAAAGGTAGATTTTTAATGTTTAGTCCACTTCATAGCACAGAAGGAAAATGTGAGCAATGAGCAGCTACAGGATGAGTACCCTCATCTTTGGGATGAGGCTTAGGAACATGCACGTACACAGATACTGATGGCAAAGAAAACCATTTGCTTGTGTGGATTTGAAGCCAGGATGGCATATAAGGGGCTATGGCTGTGGAAGTCAAGAAGCTTGTGTAAGATGCCACAGCCAGTGTGGTAGTCAGGAATAGGAAAAGGAGAAAAATATATGAACAAAGGCATGCATGTAGAAATATGGGGTTAGAAAAAACTAAAAGCCTTAGAAAACAGTATTGCCAGCTAGCAAAGTTACTATAAGATCCACATAGAGACTAAGAGTGAACTGAAATATGCAAACATCAATAAATCTAGGCAATAAAACATGGGTCCTTTTATATAAGACATAAAACTGTGTACTTTAATCAGAGAAGAAACTTGCTGAAAAACAATCATGACTGGAAGAGAAATACCAAAGATTGTTCATGTTCAGGTTTTCAGAAGTTGTGTTAATGGTGACAGACTCCAAATAAGTTAAGGGTAGCAGAATGAGTAACTGGTCAAACATTGACATGTTTCTCTTAAGAAGCTTTCTTTGTAAAATGCTCTGATGTGTATTTTGAAGCTTTACTGCAGGACGAGTAAGGTTTGCTTGTAGAGGCACTCTTAAAACTACTTAAGATGTTTATACATGTGACTCTCCAGTAGCTGTGCATTTTTAGTTTTAATTAATTTTTATGTACCTAATAGAAATCCTTAATGACTTGTTCAACAATATTTTTTTTTTTAGTTTTATGTTTAATTAATGTAATAGCTTATCTGAAGATGAGTGCATTTTAGACCATTTCAGTTCCTAGCAAGTGCTTTTACAAAGTTCATTTGCAACAACAATGGAGTTAATGTTTATATGATTAAATCAGTTCATATTTCTTTGCTGCAACAGGAAAAGTCAATGAAGATAAAACACAGGTACTTGCCTAAATGAGGGAAAACATTTCTTTCAGAAATGCCAATGTATGATAGATATGTGTACTTTATTGCATGACTGGATATATCTGATTAAGATTTGATTGTAACTTAACATTCATTGCACAACTATTTCACCTTTCATGTCTTGCAGACTTGGGATGCAGCTTTGGCAAGGACTGCAAGGGCATGGTCAAATAAATGCATTTTTGAACATAACATATACTTACGTAAGAAACATCAGTGCCATCCTAATTTCACATCTATTGGAGAGAATATTTGGGTTGGTAGTCGTCCAGCATTCAGTGTTGCTGATGCCATTAAAACGTGGTATAATGAAGTCAGATTCTATACTTTGGCAACACATAATTGTACTCAAGTTTGCGATCATTACTTTCAGGTAAGAGTTATCTTTGGTAAAAATATCCTGTATAATACCTAGAATCAACAGGGGCTATAAGTAAATAATACAGAGTTGTATATATGGTTTGTTGTAACATATAGCTTACTGTCTTTTGTAATCTCAAGCAATGTCTGTCCTGCTGGTTACCCCTGTACTGGTTCAACTCTGTCTTGTACAATATTCCATTCTTTTTGTCCACAGTACTGGCCTCACTGAAAAGAGCTGTTGGGTAGTTGCCACTAATTTCCCTTTTGTTCCTTGGAATTTACCCCATAATCATAAAGTCAGTGACTTTTACTGAAATTGTTCTGTGGAAGGTTCTAGAAACTTGCAGCATAGGTCACTTTATCTTGAGGGATGAATATTTAGACATTACTTTTTAAAAGCTCCCTTACCAGCAATTTTTTTGAATGAATAAAGAGGTAAGGTGTTGCAAAATGAAAATAATATTTAGGATCCCTCAAAATAATGGAAATTTGCTAGATATTTGCCAAGGTAACTGTTAAGTGTAATTTTTAATTTATTTTAAAACTGGGGTTTTTTAGGTTGTTTGGGGCTATTCATATAAAATTGGCTGTGCTGTTACTCTTTGTAAGGAAGTTGCAGGAATACGAAATGCGGCAAATTTTATTTGCAACTATTCACCAAGGTAAGTTACTTATTTAAATGATTAAAAAAATGAATGCAACTGTAATGACATTTTTCTGTAAGCAAATTGGTTTCTTTATTAATTGGTAGTCTTGTAAATACAATCAGAAAATTATGGTTGTCTAATCTGGTTATTGAGAGAACCATGAGGATTAGAATGTATAGTTGCTTAGTTTTTTAATCTTTTAGGTTTACTGATAAAGCTTATTCTGTGCCAGTCTTAGGCAAACAAATCCCAAACTTACCTCATGCTCCACTTCACTGGTTTCTTTCTCATTTCTTCTGTTTCATATGAAAAAGTTGCTGCAGGCAACTGCTATCAGAGATGGAATTATTTCTTGCAGTTTTGGATATTTTTTTAATGCACTTTAGCTTTTTACACTGCTTTTTTTTTGGGGGGGGGGGTTGGTTTGTTTGGTTTTTTTTAATTTTTAGAAATGCTAGAAATAATATCAAGCTGTTAGATAAGGTGCTTTTCCTTTCTGGGTGACTGAGTAAATAAAATTACATTATAATTTCCTGCATATTTAGTAGCTGTGATTATACCAAATGTCCTTTAAACAGCAAGTGATCAATGCTAGAAAAAGCTAACTGCAATGTGTGATTTTACATCTGAATTGATATTCAAAAAAGCCATAGGCCCTGGACAGTGCTGTTCTAAAGGAGTTTGAAAACACAAAGAAAGGCAGATAGTTTTAAAATAATGTATTTTGTCTCATAATAATGCCTAGTCCATAATCAAGCACGTGTATACAATGTTTGTAATTTTTAAAACATATAGCTTGTGAGTTTGCATGACAACTGCTTTTTTTCTTCTAGCGAACCTGGGCCACTACTACAGCATTCAGTTAGCCTGAATTAAAAATTTCACTGAACTCTGTCCATCTCTCTCTCCCTGTACCCCAAAACTATACTTGAATTGTTATTCTGAAATTTGCTGGGATATGGAACTTTGATGTTTTCTTTTTAAAATGTGAACTAAAATATTTCCAGTTGCCAATTCAGAATAATGACTAACTGACATGCACAGTGGTCTGTAGAGCCTTATCACTTGAATCTTTTTTAATCTGTAACAACATACCACGTTGGTGTGCTGTGCTGTTCTGCACATCCTAGAGAACTGATAGCTAAGCTGAATAGCTGTCTTAAGATATCTAACATGCCATTGCTTGATACCAAAGACACTGATCTCTACAACACAACAGAAACAAGCGGAGTTAGAGCAGACAGACCATCTTTTAACAGCCTTTTCCCTTCCTAAACTGTCTGGAAAAATAGGTAATCCTTGGCCTTGACACCATTCATCACCATACTCCAGATACAGGAATAACCTTTTTCAACATGACCTTCATGACTCTGAGATTTAGACCCTTAGTGCTCAGTCAGTTACCCTGATATATAGCACTTTAGTTTCAGAGATGAGGATGTACCAATTTAAGAACCACATTGCCAAAATTACTTTAATCAGTGTTATAGTTTTACAGTGTGGTTCTTCTATAGAATATATATATTCTTTCTATATATTATATATATTCTGTCTATATATTCTTTCTGAAGGTCTGCTGGTAGGACCATCCATGTCTGAGATGCCCAGAGTATCCTTCCCCTATTTAAAGAGAAGTGTACACTACTTTGAAATGTGCCCTGTCCTGTCATCATTTTTATACCTGAAGTTAGCTGCCACATCCTGGCTACCAGTCTCTGCTTGTCATGCTGTTCTCATCAATTCTACCTCTTTTCCTCTTGGTAGGTAAACCTTCATCTATGATGTGAAAGGAACCTGTGGCTCTAAGAAGACCCTCAAGGTGGTCCTTAGTATTCTGTTTGAAGGGTAGCAGAGTCTTAGAAATGCCATCCAAAGGGCCTTGTAGGATGTCACATAGCTTACCAGACGTTCTTCTCAACCATCACTTCATTAGTTCATTTTTCTATTTTACCTCTTCAGTTTCTGCACCATAGGCAAAAAGTCCAAACTAGAAAAACTGAATGCTTTCTCACATCTCACTCTCATTTCTGATAATCATGGCTGAAGGCAGGAAGTGTAAGCAACCTGGTGAATCCTGACAGGAGAGTAGCCAGATACTGTGGCAATGTATCAATTTACATGATACTTTATCAGTTGCAACTACCAAATTACCAAGTGTTGTATGCGTTATGTCAATACAGGGTGCTGTGACATTTACATGATGTCTCCTGAAGAAGCTGTAGGAGTTACAGTGTTGTGGGACCTCAGTGGCTGGTCAATAAAGTGATAAATTAAAATCACTGTGGGGAAATATGAAAAGGCGGTCACCAGTAAAACCATGGAAAATGTCAGCTCAATCCTCACCAGCTGTCAGAAGCAAATCAAAAAGTAGTAATGATTAATTAAATTAAATGATTAGTCTTTAAGAGTAAAACACACACACACACACACAAGTTATTTTTATTCCATTTAAATAGCACAGTCTTCAAAAGCCATTTTAGTTCCTTGTGAGAGTGACTCTCTTTCTCCCTTCAGAAGTTAATTTGTGCCTTTTTTTTCCCCATTCCTTACAACCTTCTCCATGAGGTATTTCTCCACAACCTAGGCATTAACAGGTCTGTAGATAGACAGACAGAAAGACAGATGCATAGATATATTTACTTATTTGTGACAACATGATAAGGCCTCTCAGAGAAAAAGGCAGGGCCTTTCATCTCCCTGGATCTGTGGCTGAGAGTTCTATCAGTCTTCTCAAATTGGATTTCAGAGCAGATTATGAGCTGTGTGAAGTAATAGTATAATTATACTTAGAGTGGAAGCCTTTGATACCAAAAAAGACGCTGAATTGCAGCTTGGGCAACATCTGTAGCTTCCTTGTATCGCATTCCTGCAATTAAAACATGCTCAGAAACCAAGTGGGTCTGCTTTCATACCCTTATGAGGCATTACCTTCTTGCCAGAGCTTCTAGAAGTAATGCTTTGTCTTTCAGTCTTTCTTATTCTGCATTCTGAGACTCCTTTTAAGGTAAGCATGTGGGCTGTTTGGAATCACCCATGCTGTGAATGTATATGGAAAATCACCCAGAAGTTACTTCACCCACAACTTTTTACTTTTTGTGATATTTATATATACATGTATGTATTACCAACTCTCTTTCCGGCTCTTCTCTGACAAGTTTAAAGCTTAGATTAATTTCTTGGGTTCAGAAGATCCCCATTCAGTTTTATTACTGCTTGGTCAGGACATGTGGTTGCAATATGTCGCTGTAGATGCTGCTGGGATAAAGCTGAGGCCAGCAGTGTACCTGTGGGCAATGCACATAAGAGACGTTTCAAAGAAGAAAAGTAGCAAGTAAATTGCAGGTAATCTTTTGCAATCTTCTCCCTCCATCTTGTACAACATTATACCAAACCTTACATCTGTAGGTCTGATGGGTGGCTCTTGTTTATAAACACAGATGATATACAGTGTAAATACAGCATTAGGATCTTGAAAAAATTATCACAGATCTTGGTGCAAATTATCTCCCTTAAGTGCTCACGATGGAGGTGAATAGAGTAACAAACCAACCTAACAATAGTAGCCCACAAGCCTTTGAAGGCACTAAATCTGCCCCTGTGTTCCCAGAGTTAGGCTATGAAACATAGCATTGCTTCATCATTTTGACTGGATATAGCAGGCTGGATACTGTGTTTCCCATTCCCATCAGTAGTATAGTATAGGCAGCCAGGATGATGGCATCTGCATTATCATTTTCAGCAGTTATATGTATAAGAAGCTTTCCTGAGAATGTGCAGTGCTAAATACTGCAGGCTGATACTTAAACACTTCGGCTCCTGTTGGATGAGGTACTTAAGCATGTGAGGATCCTGCTGTCTTTGCTAAAACTGCATACTTTTAGACATTTGCATTTTGTGGAATGAAGGTCTTGTATCTGAAGCTTAGAATTCAACTGGTAAGTAGCTCACACATTTTGTTTGCTAAATAGTTTGTTTTAAGCTATTTGGAGTGTGTCACCTTTAAATTTTTCCATTCTGAAATTGTCATTGTTTTTCAGTTAAAATCAATCTCCATCCAGAACATTGTGGTTTAGTAGTGCATATACCAATGTAAAATTTCAATTAAAAGCCTGAGTATCTTCCCATGAGAAAATCCTTTTTAAGATTTTTTTCTTTCACAGGGACAGAACAATGAAAATTAAATGAAAAAAAATTATTTTCATGTTTTTAATGAATTGACAGCAATTTATTGTATTTTCATTGTATTTACTTCAACAAAGGATTTAAGATATTTAACAAATCATTTAAAATTATGTATGAAACTTCTATTTTTCTTCTGTAGTATTAGTTTTCCAAGAAGACCGTATATAGAAGGAAGATCATGCAGTAATTGTGGAAAAGGGGACACCTGTGAAAATAAACTATGTAGTAAGTAAAAGCTAATGTAAAATGCAATATGTAAAAGGAAATAATACAGCCACCTACTAAATAAAGAATGCTGCAAGCTTTGTTTTGCTCCTTGATAGTGTTCACAATTCACAAGTAATTTAAATTTTTTTTTTTTAAAGCCCATTTACATTCAGAAAACATATAGTTCATGTTTTATTGAATCTGGGCTTCAGTAATCATTATGAAGTCTGATTATAGACAGATATAATTCATTATTGTAGTTAAATGTATTATGATTTTTATTGTACTCTGTAACTCAGCTGACTTCATTAATCATAACAAAGAAATCAGCATTAGCTACATGCTTTTCAAAGTACCATTTAGCAGCAACTCTTGAGTAGTCTCATAGGCCCTCAGAAACTTCAAAGCTACTAATCAGTTGTATTTAGACTGAAATATTTAAATTGCAGCTACTGAGTCTGTGTCTGTTTTGCACGGCCACAGAAAAATTATATTTGAGCATCAGCTATAGAGCATCAGCTATATAGCATCAGCTTATGCACTCTATAAGCAGTCACAGTAACTTTTGGGTCTGTAATTCATGCTAGAGTTATACAAGAAATTATTCACAGAGGCACATTGACTTTTCTCACCTGACTATGTCTATGGGAAAAGGGACTGCACATGATTTAATTCTCTTGCTCTGAAGTATTTTCCCCTTGGTGAATAGGATTCATTCCTTAAATGAGGTAATTCTATTAACACTATTCTTGTCAAGAAAATTAGAGTCATGAATTGCTAAGTATGCATCATGTTTTGATGGAGTGAAACATCACAAAACAATAGGTTATCTCTCTTCAGAAAGCTCTAGACCTGACAACTACAGGGAAGTTGCAAGCTAGAACTTTCCTGTGGCCAAAATTAGAAAATATATTTTTATGTTTTATTTAATAAATAGGGAATAAGTCTTGTGGTTTCTGTTGAGCAGTTAGTTATATTTGATCAATATTTATGCTAGTATAGATCTAAAAACATTTGGCAATGCTCTGGTCTTCATTTTTAGGTAGTAGACTCCTCTAAGAAACAGATACAAGACATACCAGGTTATACTTCATCCCAGGATTAGGCCCAATTTAGTAACCAGCCTGTCTCCCATTCTCATCCATAAAATTCTATTTGATAGCGCTTATTAGCTCGTGTGTATATTCTGAATATTAAACAATATTTATCATTTTCAGTAAAACAAAGGAGAGAGTTTTCAAACCAAAAATAAAGCAGCTATATAATATGTCCCTCTCCCCCATTCATGTCATAGTTATAAACAATAATATCTTTATGGAGACATTAACAATATGAAGTATTGTTTTAATTTTTTTATCAAAACATTCTAGCATTTGTTTTATTTGTAAACTCAAGAGTTTTTCAATTTCTGTTGACTGTATATCTGATGAGTTTGTTTTAGCTAGCCAGTAAAGATTTAAGGAGAGAGAAATCATGGCTGGCTGGTAAAACTGTTTCCTTTTTCCCTTTTTCCAGGAAACCCACAACGTGATAAAATTATCTGTATGTATTATAATTTTACATTACTACTTATATTCCTCAGTTACTTTAAATGTATGTACTCCCAATAAATCTTATGTTTATATGCTTATTTATAGATTATTCAAGATGGCACCCCCCTTGGGAGTCCAGAATTGACTGCGATGAAGCTTGTATCAGTCTACTAGTTTTGAGAGCATCACTGATGTTTCTTGGTTTTGTAGCTGTTTATTTTCTCAAAGACCACTTAAAAAATGTGCATATATCAAACTGACTGGATTTGAAATACACAGTGTCTTCTGAAGATATTTGCTAATGAATTAAGAAAAAATGTCTTAGTGGCATAACTTTACAGACAACTTTGACAGTAACATTCTTGTTATTATGTTCCACAGAGAAAGCTAACATGCCAAAAAAAAAGTTAATTATATGTGGGTAAAATCCATATTGGGAAAATACTAAGGTAAAGATCTGATCTGCTTAGGTTTGGAGCCTTATTTTTAAATACCGAATTTCCCCAAACTGTGACATACTCAATTCCTGGAATTCAAGGAGAAAAGTAGGTGTCAATTACACAGCTGTTACAATTCATACTAAGTCGATATTTGAAATCACAATTGCTTAATCTAGATGCTGAGATAAAGCTAGCATCATACTATGTACTCAATCCTGTTTCCTAGAGTGACAGAATATTCTGCTTAAAACATATAAAGTAAGAAGATGTTATAGAAAGAAGGTCCTTTAGAAGTCTCGATGTTTGTGAAGTTAGTACAACTTGGTATTGATAAGCTAATAACATTTATTATTGCTCATTCAAACTGTGAAGCTTTAGATTTAAGTACTTTAAGTATTACAAAGCTTGGACTTCATTTTATTTTTTTTATTTTTTTTAATGTGTACCATTACATATGTATAGTGTATATCCTGTTTTCTAAAGTTTCTAAAGTGTTCTAAAAGTTCATCTAAGTGTTCTAAAGTTTTAATAATAAATTTCCTGTGTTTTATTTTGAAACTTGCTCAAGTCTATTTAATCAATACAAGAATTTTAAGCT
>JANHGN010025854.1:0-10094 GCA_024605025.1 Megaceryle maxima | reverse complement strand
CCAATTTATTATCTGAATCTATATTATTATCTAATTATTAATAATCTATATTATTATCCCACTGATTATATAAAGAATAATTTATTATAAGTCTCAAAGAAAATAAGATAAATTTTTACTGTAAACTAATTTTAAATTAGGCATGTTCTAGCTCTTCCTTCTGTAAGTTTTCTGTTCTATAATTACTAGAATACAGCAAAGACTTTTCAAATAGAAGTTGTATTATTTAAAACTTGGATTACATTCTCAAATCTAGAAGCCTGATATTATATACCTAAAACCATAAATAGGTGTCTCCTACATGCAAAATTGTGCAGTATGAACATTCCTGAGCAGCAGCTCCTGCCACATTAGAGTAGAAAAGCTTACTTCAGAGCTAAATGTCAGATGCCGGGGACAGAGGGAGTTTCTTTAGTACCTGAAATAAAAAATGTGGTACTACAATAAAGCTTTCAAGTTGTAAGTGTTAATATTGCATTGTTTTAGGAGGCTGGCTTTTTTACAAACAAAACCAACCATTTACATTCATAAGTTTTTTTTCAACACAGAAGTTTTTCCTACATGGAGCGGTGAGATAACCTAGAAGAAATTCATATCTAAGACAGAATAACTGTCCTTCTTGTCATGTAGTAACTCCATTACAGCTAAGACTGCAAGGATCAGAGTATGCCTTGGAGAGAAGGCAAAGCTGAAAAAGAGCTCTGTGATTGCCAGTATCTTTAGAAAAACCTCGCTTCCTATTGGCCATATTTACACTACACCTTTCAACTGAGACATAGTTTTAGCATCCTTCCTGAGCTAAGCAGTGTGGAATTTGCAACCCTGAATGATGTGCAGATAGTGATGCCATCAGATCCTGTTTCAAGCCATGAAGTAGTTTTCCATACATGAGAATATTTTTTCCTTCTGCTTTTCTGAACTGTGTGATACTAGGTTTCTGTCCTCAAGTGCTGGTTCTCATGGTGTCCACATAAAATACATATACCTTGCCCTGTTCCCCAGTTTGGTATCTTTGGGAGTAAATCTGTGAATGGCTGAGAAGATAGTTCATTGAAAGCTCTCCTTTTTAAAAACAGTGTGGATGTGGCTTGTAATGGTTTGCTGTATCTTCTCTCAGGAGATCCCTGAGTATTCTTCCATTATGCTTCTGTAGTACTGTATCAGTTCTTGAACTTTCACGCTTCCATACTGCTGCCACACACCAACCATTTCTGGTGTTACCCTGTGAAAAGAGGCTTAGGATGGACAGCACAAAAGCCTTCTCATTCTTCAAACACCTTGAATTTAAAAAGAAATTTAAAAATGTGACAAATTACAGTAATTTAAGTTCAAGAAATTTGAATCATGTATGAAGGGCAAGAAGGTAACCAGATATCCTGTCCAGCAGGGAACATACTTGTACTGTACAACAAGCTTCCTGTAACTAAGTTGTTGAGATCATGCTAAATCATTCCTCCTGCACAACCTGCTGAAGCTTTGGCTCCATCAAGGAATTACAGAATCACCAAATAGTTGAGGTTAGAAAAGACTTCTGGAGGTCATCTCATGCTCAAGCAGGGCAACTTAGACCTGGTTTCACAGCACCATGTTCAGGCAGCTTCTGAGTATCTCCAAAGATGGGGACTCCACAACCTCCCTGGGTAACTTGTGTCAGTGCTTGGTCACCCTCTCAGTAAAAAAGTGTTTCCTGATGTTCAGAGGGAACCCTTATCTTCTGGTTTGTGCCCATTGCCTCTGGTCCTGGCAGTGGGCACTACTGAAACGAGCCTGGCTCTTGCCTTCTGTATGCCCTCCCTTCAATTATTTATATGGTTCAAGAGACTGCTGTCTTCCACAGCATTAGCACTGCCTTTCCAAGTTCCCTTCACAGTCTTTAGCAGAGCTGTCACCAAAGGGAGGAGCCAGCCTCCAGTGAGTGCTTTGCACTTCTCTTATCCTTTGGTTGAGTGGAATGAGTGAACTTGAAGGGCAAAGCAGATGTGATAAAGGGCAAAGCAGATGTGATAAAGGGCCAGCTTGACTGGTAGGACATGAGCTCCACCGGGGAAAGAACACCTACCAATGTGTTGTGCTTTGGTCCGTACTTTGTTGTGAGAACTCATCAAGCAGTGCTGTGTTATTTTGCTGAGTTAGGCACAGGGCATAGCTGCAGTAAGAAGCACTGCACAAATCCCCTAACCAAAAACTAGAGCAAATCTAGAGCAAAACTAACTGCAGTCCAACAGCACAGTGCTGTCAGCATCCAGCATCCCCTGTTAGCTGTGAGGCTGTTTACAACCTCATTATTACATAAGAAGATTTTTTTATTTTTTCTTTTAACAAATACAAAATAATTCTTGTGGAAACCCAGCACCACCACAATCTTTTCATTTCATCTGTTTTCTGCCTTGAGGTGAGATTGTGTAATAGAAGCAGCAGGTCTAGAAAGCAAAGTGGATCTCGCAGCTGCCTTATCCCATGGACAGAACAAGAAACTCCAACAGATCCATCCCTCTTTTGTTCAGCCAAACCTAGTAAGTCAAGGACAAACAGATTGTTTCCCCAGTACAAATAACAATACTCTGTGGGGAAGTTGTTGATTTGAGGACAAAACTGAATGTAATTTTACAGATTCCTAGGCATCTTGGACTTCTGTAATAGTCTGTAATCCACCAGCCTCTAGTCCTCCGATAGAACCATACATTAGGGAAAAAGTAAGAAACAGAGGTCTTAAGTTTCCAGCCATTTTAAACTGAAGGCAGGCAGTAAGTAGTGAGTAAGGGGGGTGTAGGCATGAAGATTTTTTCAAAATCATTGGGCTGTTTACAGCTTCCTGACTGTACACAGCTCATTGTTCTAAATTTGACTTGAGGTCTATACAGGGGCAGGCAACGCTTGTATTATCCAGACAAATACAATGTGATATCCTGATCTAAGAACTTAATTTTAATTTTTTTTTTTTTTTACAAAATCCGCCGATTAATGCTGGCAAAGGATTATAACTCTCATTTTGTGAAAAAATTAGTTATAGATGCTTGAGGGGAAGCTGGACCTTTGCTTTGATTATAGACAGAATCACTAGATGGTGCCAGAGTCATCTCCGTAGGAAAATATCTTACAACCTGGACTATCCCGGATATGTCAAAATTTCCTGCTTCGTAAAGATCTCAGTTCAGTTTCCAATTTCAAATGCACATAGACAGAACTGCAAGATCACTGCCTTCCTAAATTAATGGTGCAGTTTTAGTGTGATGATATTTTTTTGTGCAGATTGCATGGAGTTGTAATACAATCACAGTTTTACATTAAGTTACATTACCTTGACACTGTTAGTGGTACACCAGGATGCAGAGTCAGCAGGTGGATGCAGTAAATGCAGGTGAGGTCATGAACATTGCATACATGTTCCAGAGGCAGATGGAGCCACAGCCAGCCACAGATAGAGGAACAGGTAAAGCAATTAGAGATAAAAGCCAGTGGCTGGGCTGCAAATGTGACTACTGCCTTGGACTGGGGCTGTGTCAAGGTGGGTGCTTCACCTCCTGCTTCTCTTTACTTGCCCAAGGATGTGAGTTTGAGATGATTGGTAGTGCCTCAGACATTGTTTTATCAAGGACATGACAGAACCAAAAGCATCTTGCACCCAGCTTGCCGCACCAATGGAGAAAGTGGCGAGTCTCCTCCCACTGACTACTTCATCTTGATCTTTTTTAAACAAATAATTTATTAGAGAAAAAAAATTGTGATCTTACCGGGATAGTTTCAAAATGCAGGAAACTATTGTAAAATAAAAGGGGAAGGAAAGATAACATTTGTTCACTTGTCCTGGTCTCTTGTGCCTCTAAGGGTTGTTTATTGGTAAGGGCCATGTTAAGCCTGTCCAACAAGAATGATTGGAGGCTCCCCTTTTTGTTTCTTTTCCAAACAATCCAAAACAACGAAAGTCCTCCCAGACCCCCAACTGTGTTGCCTTCTACAGCTGTTCCTACCTTCAAGAAATTGGTCAACAAGTCATGTTGGGGCTAAGAGAAAGGTGTGGAGAGTTAGTAATACATGGACATACATAAACACATGCACAAAGAGGACTAACTAATGCCTCCCGTTCATAGCCTAGACAGGTATATCTGCAATGGTGTTGGAGGGCTACAGCTCCTTCAGCCTATTTAAATTAGGTGTGTGGATTGTTACAAGACTTTCTAAGCAAATCAAGGGTGTTATTTAAGAGGGAAAAGCCACCATAGAAACAGAGAAGGCAAGAACAGGATGGTAGTTTCCACAAGTGTTCAACAGGATAAGGCCTGACCTGCAAAACTCATCAGGGAATCAGACACATGAATGTTGTTTACAATCTTCAACATATCTTTTTCTGTAAACCTACCTAAATCTGAGTTACAAGACCTTATCTCTTAAAACATCTGGTTGTTCTTATGTTCTTGCATACTTTTGTTACACACCAAACCAGGTCAGAAGGTTTTCTGCATCAGTCTGCTGTTCAGGAACATTTTTTTGTTCCTTACTCTGAGGTCAGATCTCAATATATGTAGTTTCTCTATCTCTGTTCATTCCTAGAGTAATGAAATGGAAGTAAGGTCCTTTAAGATAATTTTAATTGAGCTGGTGTGACTAAGCCATACTGTAGGAAAATCAGCTGAATAGCAGATTTGTATTTTGTCAAAGCTGCAATTTTGATGCCTGACACAGGTTTTAAGAAAGTTGGTCTGCAGCATCTCCTCAGATAAGACCTACTTTCACAGAATGGTTTGGCAGTGAACAAGACTGGAGCACAAAGAAAAGACAGAAGTATACCTGGAGTGCTGCTCCTTGCTAACATGCATGTCAGACACCTGTTTCATGGTTTACCCCTTGACAGCCAGCTGTGATGTCAGATGAAGCTGTATCTTATGAAACAATATCACTTCCTGTTACTTTGAAACTCTTTGAAGAGTTTCCACACCCAGAAGACAACCTCTGAAGAACGACTCACCAGTATTATCTCCACCTAAGAGATTTCTCTTTTAAGAACTTAGAAAAAAATACTGAAAGCATTGAAGAATTATGAAAATCACAGTTTTCTTTGGTGCATTGTTCTTATTGGATCTCTTCTCTTGCTGTCATCCTTACCCACGATATCCGTTGCCTGACATAAAAGATGCAAAATTCATTGAAGACTGTGTGAGAGCTCACAACAAATTTCGATCCAAAGTGAATCCACCAGCCAGCAATATGTTTCGCATGGTAAGAAGGCATTTGTGATCTGTTTGAAAATTAATACAGATTGTGGTGCTGATTTAGCCTGTCTTGTTCTTCATTTCCTTTGTGCTTTTTTTCCTCTTTCATAGAATCATAGATTGGTAGGGGTTGGAAGGCACCTCTGGAGATGAAGTCCAACCCCCCTGCCAATGCAGGAACACCCAGGGCAGGCCACACAGGAACAGATCCAGGCAGGTCTTGAAAGTCTCTAGAGAAGGAGACTCCACAACCTCTCTGGACAGCCTGTTCCAGTGCTCTGTCACCCTCACAATGAAGAAGTTTTTCCTCATGTTGAGGTGAACTTCACTTTCTCTCAATGGTTTCTTTACTATGCATGTTAGTTCTTCATAGGAAATAGAAAATACATTAATTTTCACAGTATTGTTCAGTTTCAATAATTTGAAGGGAATTTGTTGCTTAGGGATGTATTGCTACTCTAAACTTCAGCCAGAGCAAAGGGCTGCATTGCAAAAAATCATGTTAAGTTCTCAGGTTTCACTTACCTCTTTCTAAGGGAGATAGCCATCTGTTTTATATTAGTCCAGGTTTCATACAGGAAAGCTGTTTGATATTAAAAAACCTCTGAATAGGCGATCTACACAACAGGATTTGTTGAAAATCTATCATCTCCCTTGTTTTGTCCAATCTAGAACGTGCTGAAGAAAGGGTTTTACCAGGATATCCATTTAGATACCAGATCTTCATTTACTCTAGCAAGATTTGAAGAGTAGGGATACTAATATCTGGAGTGGAAAGCAGATCTTCCTGTAAATGCAATGGATGTTAGAACAGTCTACGGATAGATCTCAGCTTGTTCAGTTGAATACATAAGGCAAAAGGTAGATAGATAGCAGAGGGGGGTACTCCAGTCAGTTTGTGTCATTACTCTGAGCACTCCAGCATAGCTGGAAAGGAAGTTAAATGCATAACCGCAAGCACAATATGAATAATTTCTATGAAAGGAAGTTCATTGTAAAGAAGTAAAATTCAGACTACTCACAGTTTTAATTTCTTGCCATTAAAAGAAACCACCACCACCAAACAACCATTTAATTTGAAATGCAGTGCACAAGAGCAAACTTAGCTGCTCAGACCAAAGATCCAACAAGCCTTGAATAACAGCAGAACAAATACATAGAAATGTATTAAATCAAAGGTGTTGCATTGTATTTAAAAGCTCTTGATGGATTTCTCTTATATGAGCCTTGAGCTTATGCATCCTAGCATCATGGAGCAAAGAACTGCACAGCCTAACCACAAATTGTGTGAAGATAGTTCCCTGCATTTGATTTGGACCTGTTGATTCCTGCCTTCATTTGTTAGTCTCTGGTCTTTGTATTGGAAGGGGCAAGTAATTATTGTGTATTTACCTACTTCACACAAGATGTCCATCTGACTGATCAATTCTGAAGAGCATTCTCTGTAGCTTTATGTAAGTCTCCATGATTGAGAATGATCATCTTCCTCTGTGTTCTCTGTGAGCTTTCCAGTTCTAGGTTTCCCTTCTTAAGGAGGTGTGATGTGCTGCACACAGTATTTAATAGGACTTCTACAGTGATGTAATTTTATATCTGGTTTTATTTTCCATTCCTCCTCCAGAAATTTCTAACACTTTATTTGCTTTTTATCCTACTACTAAACATTGATTTATAAGTTGTAACAGCCATCTCCAAACATGGCAATATGAACACAAAGTCACAATTGTGGGGTTTTTTCTCACATCCCTTAACTTAGATTTCTCTGTACCAAGTTTTACCTGCCATTTTATTGCCTGGTCACTCAGTGTCATAAAATCTTTCCACAAGTCTCCCAGAATGGTTTCTCAAATTGTTACTTGTGTCACTCAGGATGGGATTGGTTCCTCCTCAGCCCAGCAGAGATGAGCAAGCCTTTTATTTCCTTTGGCTACATGCTGTGGCGGGAGAAGAGCAAAGATGCAAAAAGGGCTGGGGAAGGGAGTAACTGTGATTCCTTCAGCCTGGCCAGGAGAACAGAATCATTATGGTCTATTGATAATTGAAAAGTGCATATTCCTGGACAGCCAACAGCTCCTAGGCAGAGTCCCTCAAGCGCCTCTACAGCTGGGGATTTTACCCAGTTACCTCCTGTCAGGCATAGCAGCTTAAAGACTGCAGCCCAGTTCTGAATATTTTAACAAGTCAGATACCACAAAACAGTGGATAGATACTATGTGTCCTGCAATATTTAAGGAAGAAGAAAAAAAAAGTGCCATGGGGGTAGAAATGTCAAGTCAGAGAAAGAATCTGAATGTGGGGAGAGAAAGCAGAAAAACAGAGAGGAATCCTTATGAGTTTCTATGTAAAAGTGTTTGAATCCAGCTAAATCATGGCAGTGAAGGTTATATTATATTTTCTTCCTTTTCTACAGTCCTGGGATGCTGCTTTAGCTAAGACTGCCAAAGCGTGGGCAAAGAAGTGCAAGTTTAAGCACAATATCTACATTAAAACTCCAGGGAAGGCACACCCCACTTTTACCCCTGTTGGAGAAAATATCTGGACTGGCACAGCTACCATCTTCTCTGTGGATGCAGCTCTCAGTGACTGGTTTAATGAAGTCAGCAGCTATGATTTCAACACTAATAGCTGTACTGGCATGTGTGGTCACTACACCCAGGTGAGTCTTACATGTCCAGTGGTGTATGATGTAATAGTTTCACAGAAAATCCAAGTACAGGCTTGAAACAGACTGCTTTGGAACAGGAATTATGGCAGAGGTTATCACCCCCTGGTTTATTGCTATGTGAGATTGGAAGTAAACATTGTGAGCCCCAGGGATGTCTGAATCCTATTTCCACTAATGGTGGAAAGGTATTATCCCCTGAAATATTTCCAGGGGAGCCTGATAATAAATGCAAAAAACATCTATCAATCAGTTGTTTGTCTCAGCTGCACTTTTGGTTGTTGATATTACACCTGTGTCAGCCGTTTTAAACTTCTACAAGATCCTTCCCTTCTCCTTCCTCCCTTAGTGCTGTTGCTTTTTCAGTCTTTGAACAGGTGAGTTACATGTTTCCCTTTGCCCTTCAGGTTGTTTGGGCAGAGAGTTACAAAGTTGGCTGCGCAGTTCACTTCTGCAATACAGTTGAAAATTTTCCGGGACTCTTCAGAGCAGCCCATTTTGTTTGTGACTATGGGCCAGCGTAAGTTAATTATGGCATTTGATTTGGTTTTGGTTTTGGTTGGGTTTTTTTGAGTATCCTATAACTGACCTGGTATCAGATGCCAACAATGATGGTAACAATTGTGACAAATTTCAGAAGTTACATCAATATTGTACAAGTCCAAGGGAAACTTCCCCCAGCCATTGAGAGCAGAAGCTGCTGGACATAGCTGGAGCTGCAGAAAATCCCTTTCTCAGAAAGCAGGTGGGCAGATCAGACCCAAGAGCACTCACCATAACCAAGATGGTGGAATAAAATCTGTTTTGACTTCAGTCTCTGAGGGAAAAGTGGGGAAGGTGTAAGCTGTCTGGTTAAGAAAGAGTACATCTTTCTATGGCCCCATCTGAATTTCAAACAAGGTATTTTAACTGAAGAAATAAAGTCAGTCCTCTAGTTTAGGTCATACCTTGCAATTTCTGGACTTACCTTTTAGATTTGTTTTTAAAATACAGGTGGGTAATGAGGGACTAGAGGCGGATTCTTGTGTGCTTACACTGAACAATACAATAGTGCCCAAGAAGTCTCAGTAATTTAAAGTGGCTAGGGACACCAGGTAGCTGCTCCCCATGCCAGTGAGAGCTTTCATGTGATCTAAATGGAACTTGAAACAATTGCAATGATTAGGTTTTGGATAAAGGGATTTCCCCCCTATAATAGCTTTTCATGATAAATTATTCTAACAGTCTGATGAAACCATGTATTTAAATTGCTTTTCAAAAAACTGAGATCACAAAATACTGTTGTTCTGCTTTGCAGGGGGAATTACCCAAGAAAACCATACGAAGTAGGACAACCATGCAGTCGATGCAGTAATGAGAAGTGTGTAGACAATCTCTGTGGTAAGACCAAAGTGATCAACTAAGAAAACTGCATAGAAATAAAAGTGGTGTAATTATTGGTGGAAATATAACAGTGAGCCCATTTTCACTAAGTATATACTGGGTCTGTAGTGCACCACATGGCAACAGTACTAAACACTGGTAAGAATAGTATAAAAAGGAATTAATTGAAATACTTTGATGTTGAAGTCTTCCAGAGGTAGAAGGCAGAATTTCCAATGAAGAGAAGTATCAGTTAAACTACTTTCTGCCTTTTATCTGATCAGGAAGTCAAATCTAAAACTTTAGCCCAAACAAATATTCCCAGTCTGGTTCTTCTTTCCTAACAGAAATAACATACTTAACTTCTGCTTTCTTGCTTGTTTAGTATGTCCTATCACATTTTCCAGACAACTATAGTTCTGAACCAATAAGACGACTATACCAAAGAGCGCACTTATTTCTAACTTCCACAATTTTCTGAAATACGGCAGTGAGAGCTTGTTTTTCCACAGCAGTGGACCTTTATGTCATTACACTTAGTCTCAAATTAGTTGGAAATAGTGTTTTAAATAAACAGACATTAAAGGACATGCAACAATGTCTTAAATCGAATATGAATTTTATACAGAGGTTTAATAGGCATGGTCTCTACTAGCCAGGCTCTAGATAGATTCAGCTGTAGAAATAATTAAGCATTTGATAGAATCATAGATTCATAAAATGGTAAGGTTTGTAAGGGACCTCTGGAGATCATCAAGTCTAACCTCCCTGCCAGTGCAGGAACATCCAGGGCAGGCCACACAGGAACAGATCCAGGCAGGTCTTGAAAGTCTCTAGAGAAGGAGACTCCACAACCTCTCTGG
>JANHGN010025853.1:27238-40416 GCA_024605025.1 Megaceryle maxima | reverse complement strand
TTTCCTTTTTCAAGTTTTTTTAGACTGGTGGTAGTTTAAACCATCACTGGTGGCAGAAGGCAATGCAAGATGAGTGGCTGAAAACAAATGCAAAAGCAGGAAACCTCTTTTCAAAGTGGACTATTTCAACAATTTGGGGGGAAGGGTGAAAAAATATTCTTTAATTAGCATTTTATTTAAGTAAATTATTTATTTGTATTAAATTTAATTGCAGCATTGTTTAATTCTCCAGAATTTGAGAAGAAATAACATTCCCCAATAGTCCTCAGATGAGTGAGCTTGATATCTGTTTAGGAGAGTGAAGGGCATTATCTATAATGTAGTGTCTTCCAGGATCTATTCTAAAAAATAAATTTTGTATTGAAAAGGAAGAAAAACCAAACCAAAAAAACCCCTTGAATCCTATGAAATGGATTAATGTCTCTGCTGGTATTTTAGAAATGGATGTGTCATGAAGGCAAAGTGCTGTCTTCAGCACTACCAGGTCACCACTAAACCATGTCCCTCAGCACCACATCTCTGTGGCTTGGAAACCCCTGCAGGGATGGGGACTCCACCAGTGCCCTGGGCAGTGATTTTTTCAAATCACAGAATTTCTTTGCTTGGAAAAGACCTTTAAGATCACGGAGTCCAACCGTTTACCCAGCACTGCCAGGGCACCACTAAACCATGTCCCTCAGCACCACATCTCCATGGCTTGGAAACCCCTCCAGGGATGGGGACTCCACCAGTGCCCTGGGCAGCCCGGGCCAGGCCTTGTCAGCCCTTGCAGGGAAGAAATTGTTCCTTGGGTCCAACCTAAACCTCCTATGGTGCAGTGTGAGGCCGTTCCCTCTTGTCCTGTCACTTGTTGAGGTCCTCTTTTCATCTCCCCAAATAAACATTTCAAGGATCTTGGTGAAGTTAAATATAGATATTTTTTTGTATGTGTTTTTTGTTTGGTTGGTTTTGTGTTTTTTTTTTTCTCCTTTGCCCCACCAGTGATGGGATTTATGGTATGATCTCATGCATCATCTGCTTGAATGCCCCAAAAGAAACCAAGCCAAAGTCAAGGGGCATGTCTCACAGCCCTGGGATTGGGACCAACTCCTGATGGTGTCAGGACCATTGGTGTAAATTAAAATAGTTAGACAAAAGCTTTGGCAAGGAGGAAAGATGAATGTTGGACGGGGGATCTTGAGAAGCAAAACCCCATTTTGGTGCCGAGTGGGAATTGTTTCCAATCAGTTGCTTCTCTTTTCTCTTTCAGGCGGTGACCGTGCGGAACTCCATGGCTAAATCACTGTACAGCGCCCTGTTTGACTGGATCGTGTTCCGCATCAACCACGCGCTCCTCAACTCAAAGGACATGGAGGAAAGCACCAAGGTAACATCTTTCCAGCTTTTCTGGCTGTGCTCTGGTCATTTAAAAATAGGTTACTATGGGATAAAACTACCTGAGCTCCTAACATTACATTGCTTAACATAATATAGTTAATTTTTCCATGATTAATATTTTTTGACTGAGTGCATTGTTGTCTCAAGTGGCATTTGCTGAGCAGGAAGGGTGAAGCACCTCAAATAATATATCCTCAAAGCAGCTGGGGAAGATGTTTCATTGTAGCCCCAAAAGCCTTTTATCCCTGCATCTTCAGGAGCAATGCCAAATGATTTTCCTTCTTGTGTTGTGAAACTACAGGACCGTATATATAATTGAGGGGAAGAAAGAGAAATCTTGTTACCACGAAGTGTTTTGAAGTTTCTCCATAAGAATAACGAAGAAAGGTGTGGGGTCAGTATGTATTGGGACAGCACATCCATACTGAGCAGAGAAGTGAGATTAGGGGGGAAAAAAAACATGGCAAGGGAAACAGCAAAGCCAGTGTGGTGCCAAAATGCTGTTGAAAGAATTGATGGAAGGGATGAGATGATGTCTCCTGAGATAGCCATGACCCAGGATGTCATCTCCAGAAAGCTTATCTCAGCAGGGAGATGCTGACCCCAAAAAGCTTGGGTGTATGGATGCTTCTGTGCACAGATGCACTCATGTCTTGCCAGCTCCCTTGGCTTGGAAATTTTGGGCCTGGACCAGCAACATGTGTGGGGTTTTTTTTGGGGGTGCTGTACATCCAACAGCTGCCAAAAGGAGGATTGTTTAGCTAAGTGTTAACATTACATTTGAATTACAATCTAGTACTGAAATGTTGTTCAAGTGAGTGGCATCCAGCATGTCTTCTGACTACACGTGCTTCCTCTTCCTGTTTAATATTTTTACCCAAAATCTGTTCTTTCCTGATTTGATTTTCCTTTTTTCCCAAGTCATCAGAAGTTTTATCTGGGCTGTCAGGAGAAAAAGAAAACAACCCACTGTTTGTGTATTTGGTGAAGCAGAAAAGGTGGATTCATTTTGACAAGCATCTCAAATAGTAATTAATTTTTTTTTAAAAATCATCTAGTGTTTTTAAAAAAAATATTATCTGTTCTGTAATACTGAAATGCAAAATCAGACCAGTACACTGTTGCTTGCTCAGTCAGCAGGTCTGTAATAGCAAGGCACAATGGGAGGTGTTTATGGGCCATTAAACTTTGGTTCCTAACCTCAAGTCTTGGAAGGTGAGAGCCAGAACAGCCGAAATTCCTGCTGTTTTTCAGCATCACCGCTGCGCATTAACCCTCTGCCTTCTCTAGATCCTATGCAGTGTAACCACCTTCCCCTCACCCATCTTCCTGTATCATCTTATGAATTCCCAATTCCCACCTTTCTGACCGCCCCCCACCCTTGTTTGGTTTGATTTTTTTTTTTTTAATTTTGGCCCAAAATGACACAGAGTAACAATAAGATCCAGGTCAGACAGCAAGTGTCCAGAGCTGGGAGCAGTTGTTGCCCTTGTGCAAAAGCTGATCCGCCCATGCTGGGGAATGCCCAAGGACCCAGAACTGCAGGAGTGACATCCAGTGAGGCGGTCCCAGGCTGTATGTGGGCCAGTTTTTCTGAAACAGGCAGGTAGTGCACAGAATACCAAGAAATATCTCCATCTAGAGATGGGAGCATAATTAGGTTTCTCTTCAGAGACCTCTATGAGCACGGATTGATTTTCACAAGTTCCTGAGAAGTCACAGAAATTAAAGAATCCTGCTCATTTTGTGGGTAGAGAGGTTAAAGAAGAGAGTTTATGCACATTGCAGAGAGAAGCTTCGTTAAATATTAACGAGCCAATTTTCTCTTTAGTTGTTCTACAGCATCACCTCCTCACCCCTTGTTTTTAATCCCTGACTTGAGTCCTTCAAGCCAAGAGCCTGCCTGCCGGGTCCGAGCAGGGCTGGGAATAGCTGCTCCCTTGTCCTCAAGGAATAATGTCACTGCCAGTGAGTGGCTGAGGGCATCCCAGGCTCTGAGGCTGCCACTGAAACACCAGCCAGCATTTACCACCCTTCTCTGCCCTGGAGAAACTGAGCTGATGACTATTAATTAATTTTTTTCTACCACTTCACAATCCTCTTGCAATCCTTCATGCTTGGAGAAACCTCAGATGAGGATATAGGTTCTTCTTAACTTCCCATATACAGTCTTGAGGTTGGGCAACACCCAGTAAGTAACCAGAAGGTGGACTGGGAGCAGCAGCATCCACAGACTCTGGGAACAGGACTTCACTGCAAGGCACGATCTCAGCACTTGGATAACATCTTGCTGGCATCTATAAACTCCCTCAAAACCTCTCCTAAAAATGCTGTGTCTGGTTTATGAAAGAAAAACACAACCTAGCACCTCACCATGAAAGGTAGCCAACTCCTGAGTTTGCAGTAGGTGAGCAATATACAACTCACCCTGCAGCAAATGTCCTGGCTTAACGCCAGCCCATGCTTGCCACCGATAGTCCTCTGACTTCTGAGATAGATTCTGAAATAATCCTGTAGGTTGTGAAGGTTCAGAAAGTTTTCAGATGATGGGGTTTTGGCAGAGAGCTTTCTTCAATGACATTCAAGTTATGCAGAGGTAAAGTAAGACTCAAACTCTTCTGAATTCAGAGTGGGAGGAGAACTGCATCTGAAGTTGATGAGAAAAATAAATATGAAAGTATATTAAGAAGTGATAGAGCAAGAGGAAACAGCCTCAAGTTGCACCATAGGAGGTTTAGGTTGGACCTGAGGAACAATTTCTTCACTGCAAGGGTTGTCAAGGCCTGGCCCAGGCTGCCCAGGGCACTGGTGGAGTCCCCATCCCTGGAGGGGTTTCCAAGCTGTGGAGATGTGGTGCTGAGGGACATGGTTTAGTGGTGCCCTGGCAGTGCTGGGTTAACAGTTGGACTCAATGACCTTAAAGGTCCCGTCCAACCTAAACAATTCTATAATTCTCTATCTCTTCATCAGTATACATTTTTATTTAAGTGGTCATACACGTCTCTTCTGTAAAGCCTCTCATGAAGAGCTTGTGTATAGTCTTCACAGAAGTTGACTTGACCAGAGCTACCTTTCACCTGTTTGTGGTAGCTCAGGGCTTTGATGTGACAGTTGGAGGTTTCAGTGGACAACAAATACTATGCACATATAGCACAAAAATAAAAGCCACGTTTCCTCTCCACTCTGCATGATGTGGAACCACGCGCAGCCATCTCTGCATCTGCCAAAGCAGCATTGCCCCGGGCACCTAGGACAGCCATGTTGACCCAAACTCATACTCAACTAAAGCAGTGGTGGATATAATGTGATGTTTGGTGCAGAGGTTGTTTATAGCTAGTTAAGCCTATATAATTGCTTGTGTACTCGGTGATTTGGTGATAGGTGAGAAGACAACCTAGATCCTAGTAAAGTCCAGACCTCAGGAGAACTTGGAACAATGAGAATAGAGCCAATTTTTATATCCCAATATGTGTGTTTATTTGATGTCAGCAGAAAGGAGAAGATAAAAAGATGAAGCTGGGTAAAAAAAAAAAAAAACAAACAGCAAGCTATTGCTCTTACAGTGTTTTTCAAGCAAATATTTGCATGATGTAAATTGTATCTTTGATATCCAAATTTAGTTAAATGTACAGTGAATTATTTTGGGAAAGCACAGTGGGATTTGACTTATCTTCCTTGCTGACAGGATTCATAGCGTATTATTTCTGAACCAAGTTGTGAATAAGTTACTTGATGTGGCTTTTTTATGCTTGTAGCAGTGCTGCTGTGTATCCGTTTCATTCCTCACTCCATCTTCCTTGGTCTTTTCTCTATTGCTTTTAGCCTCTTTTATGTTCTCATGATCCCCTACAAGTTGTCTGAAATTTGACCTTAATTAATGAGGTCGAAGACTTTTCCTCCTCTTGAGAACTAGATTATTAAACCTCAAAGAGTCTCTTATTTAATTCCCCTTTCATAAATTAGGTTAAGAAATGTTAGAAGTCCATCTTGTTGCTTAAAATGATGATGTAGTAGAAATCACGGTGGACCAAAAGGCATTTCTTCCAAGGGTGTTCTATTTAAGATTTTCCCATTTAATTCTTATGAAATATCTTCATTTCTTCCTAAATAACCCTGCACCTGAGGGCGTTGTGTATGTGGTGATGATGGTGAACGTGAATTCATGGCTATGAAAAAATTAATGATTGAATTAAGAAAGAATTTACAGCCATGAAAAAAAATTTGTGGTTGAATTCATGAAGGACTCATGGCCATGAAGAAAATTCATTTTTGACTAAATGAAGAATTTGTTCAAAGTGGGGATTTGAAATTGCAGAATTAGATTTGTAAAGGTAAAATCCCTTTGATTATTTTCTTTAAATATTTAACCACAAACTTAATCTTAAACCCAACTATGTTCCATGTTTTTCATCAGTTTAACAATTTTCTTTTTTTCTTACTTTGCTATAAGAAGTAACTCTGTGCTGGTAGACTTGTGCTGCTTTATAATGGATAAACAGATTCAACCCTTTTGTGTAGGTACCATGAGATGATTTTTTTTTTTTTTTTTTTTGGCCAGAAAGCAGAAAAATAACCATAAATTCCCAGAGTTTTTCCTACTCATGTGCATTGACCTCTTTCTTTATCAGGAACTTGGTGGTGCTGCCTCCTGCAACAGAGGCCCAACGACCTGATTCACCGCCAAGCTCTGCCCTAATTTCTCTGTCATGAAACTCCACAATTAAAATGTGTATTGTGGAGGTGTTTGGAAGTTATCCACGTAGCCAGTGATGTGAGAAAAATTTTGGTTTTCCCTGTGTGACAGAATTAACCAGCCTCATCTTGTACATGCGGTTTGATAGGTGCAGTGATTTTGTTAAATATGGATTTTATGGTTTTTTAGCTCTGTGCATTTTAACTTTCTGAGCTTGTTTTATTTTGCATGTTAGCAAAACATTATAAAAAGACAAGTTCAAAATACAGTATTTTTAATAGCATTCTTTTATAACTAAAATAAGTTTTTTTCTATATGTAACACTTCTGTTTAACTTTAAACTTCTTTAAAATAGATTTTGTAGCATGCAGCAGAAGATTTGTGCTTGTTAGGCTGTTGTTTAATGAGTGTATTTGTGAACAAAAGCATTGCCATGTTCATTGGGACAAGCAGGAGACGGATGCTTGACCCTTGAGTAGCAGTGAGCGAGAGCGAATCTTTCTGCCAGGCTCAGTCCTTGCTCCAGTGGCTTTCCAGTTTCCATCTTCTGGTCAAAAGACTGCTTTCTCATGGGCCTTTTGCCAAGTGATGTAAACTTCTGGGAAGCTGGCCAAGGACTTTCAGTAGTCATCCTCGTTGTGGCATGGTTGAGGGTGGGGAGGTAGAGTCTGACAGGCCCTGGATTAGGGAAAAAAGCCTGGACAAAGGATAAAGTAGCCACAGACCTCTTGGAAAAATGGGTGAGAGTCTTACTGTTGTGTTCACAGGCTTTTTTAAACTGTGTTTCCACTTGTTCCAGTAGCCAAAGCCCATATCATACAAAGCTTCAACTCACAAGCTCATAGCAGTCACGTCTGTTCCTGCTGTAGGTGGTTCCTTATCAGGAGTCAGGCACAGAAGGAACATTTTCCTCCCATGTTGTGTGATCTGTTGAAAATGGGTGAACTGCAGCATGGAGGGACATGTGGATAGTCTGGTTTTGGTTTCTGGCCATGAAGTCTTAGGAAGGTAGTCTTAGGAAATCCAAAGCACAGATACGACCAACAAAATTAAAACTACTTCTTAGGTTCTTCTGAGGTGAAGAGGAGGGGGTGTTTCTCCTCCTCGAGGTTTGATTCATTTGACCAGTGCTAATGCTTTTGTCTCTCTTAATATTTGTACTTCATTAATTGGAATGGAAGAGCAGAGTCTGTGTATAAGTACAGATGGCTTTGGTTAGACCCCAGAGCGTGGTTCACTAACAGACTGCTGGTGGAGCTCTCTGTGCACATGTCCTTCAGGCTCTTCACTCCTTTTCTGATGACAACAGGCTTGTAGGGTGGACACAAGCTAAGTTGTATTTTTAACTAATTATTAGTTACTTGTTTAACAGAACAGTCATCTACAGGTTTGGAAATTGCAGGAGAAATTATACCCACTGAAGCTTCATTTTCATCCTGGCTCCCTGTGTCATGAGGTTTATCTGCTGTTACATCCCGATATCCCTCTTCCCCGAGGTTTACCAAATCCCTATGACATCAGAGAGCTGAAGTTTTATGAAAACCAATACCTAAATGAAGGAGAAAGGTCCACATTTCTACTGCTGTTAAGGGAAGGAAGGATAGTCTGGTTGTGAAGGTTCAGAAGGTTGTTGGATGATGGGGTTTTGTCAGAGGGCTTTCTTCAATGACAGTCAAGTCATGCAGATGTAAAGACTCAAACCCATCTGAATTCAGAGTGGGAGGAGAACTGCTTCTGAAGTCGATGAGAAAAATGAATATGAAAGTATATTAACAAGTGATAGAGCAAGAGGAAACAGCCTCAATTTGTGCCAGGGGAGGTTTAGATTGGACCCGAGGAACAATTTCTTTCCCACAAGGGCTGTCAAGGCCTGGCCCAGGCTGCCCAGGTCACTGGTGGAGTCCTCATCCCTGGAGGGGTTTCCAGGCCATGAAGATGTGGTGCTGAGGGCCATGGTTTAGTGGTGCCCTGGCAGTGCTGGGTTAATGGTTGGACTCAATGATCTTAAAGGTCTCTTCCAACCCAAATGATTCAATGTGTCTAACCGAGTAAGTCAGTTAGGCCGACTTACCGAGCATCCGCCTGGACCAAAGTTCAGTTACTTCAAATGGGAGTAGTGTGGCCATCACACCAGGATGGGATGTCCTGCTGCCATGGCTGGAGATGGTCAGCTGGGAGGAGTGTTGGGCTAGGTTACGCTTCTCACTAGGACATTCCTCTGGTCCACCTGATATACAAGATGGATATTTTATATTTGATACTATCTTGCTTCTGACCTTTTCTTCCCAACCCTATCCCCATTTTTCCCCTCAGGATTTAAATACTCTCTTGGATCCAATAGGATAACTTGAAACAGGGTTCAGATTTCTTCAAAGATGGTAATTTGTCTATAAATTTAAAGAAAGAAACAATTCTAAAAGGATTATTCTTTCAGAAAAAGGCCATCTGTCCAGGTATATAAGGTTACATGTTGTCTCCCTGATGTAGATGAAGTCTTCCAGGTGGCATAATGCCAACAGTTCCAGTAAAAATTAAAGTCCTGCTATTAAGTATATTTAATTTGCTTTGTGTGCTTTTGATTATGTAAAAACAATTCATTTCCTTCATGTGATTTTATTCTAATGCTCATTCTTACTTTCCTTGCAGACTTTATCCATTGGAGTACTCGATATTTTTGGGTTTGAAGACTATGAAAACAATAGCTTTGAACAATTCTGCATTAACTTCGCCAACGAGCGCTTGCAGCACTACTTTAACCAACACATCTTTAAACTTGAACAGGTAGGTCTGGAAATACTGACACTGATGCTTGTGAGCATTGACATGAGTTTGTGGCACCAATAAAGTTCTTAAATTGTCCTCTTATTTTATTTTTGTGTTAAGGAGTGTAGGGTGAGTTATTTGAATTTAACTTCTAATTTGCTGTTTGACTTCCTGCCACCTCTAAAATAAAATCCAGACAGAGATTTTTTTATGGTTTTAAAGGAACATTTTGGGTTACGAGTGTCCTTAAACATCACAAAGACCTTAACTGTTGCTCTTTTGTATCCTTGATATATGCTCAGAGGGAAATTTCCTTCTTGTCTCTGCCTGGACTCGCTCCTGTGACATTTAATATGACATAAAAGTTATTTTTCAGTCTCTGTTGAAAATGCCATGTCTATCTTCTGATGCTTTTTGCTTTCTGGTGTTAATTGGTGGGGAGGGAGGGGAAATGTCACTCTTATACACGTTCTGCAAGGTCAGATTTGAGATCTTTATGACCTCCAATAGCCATGGTAGATTAGGAAAGGTTGTACTTGAAATTTTGCTTTAGATTTTTGAAGACTGGGTGTTGCCTTCCAGCCTCAAATTCATGTGCTGTAAGAGAGATAACAAAAATACAGGCCATAATTTAGGAGGTAACATGTACAAGATTACATTAATTAGGATGGGAGGAGGCTTCTCCAAACATCATTTGTTATCTAACAACAAGCAGGACAAGAAAACTGCTAAAGTACGTGTTGTTTCATGTGTGCACAATATATAATTAGAACATATAACACAGTAAATATGTTACAGACTTTCAAAATGCCTTTCTATTTTCATTTTTTTCCCTTCCAGTGAGGTCAAGGTAAATTCTCCTTATCATTGGTAGAGTTACTATTTGATGAGCTGTGCTTGGCAGCCTGAGTCCAGCTGAGATCAAAGAGTGAAACCAGCACTTCCCAGAAAACCTGATAATTTTATTTTGGACCTCTACAGTGTTAGAAGAGATCTGAAAAGTCAGAAAGTCTCCTTGAATATGAGGATGGTCAAAAATGAGCAATAGAGCCCTGAGTTGATCATTTGGGGGATGTTTGCTTTAGAGTTTGATGCTTCTATGTTAACTCCCTTTCTTTATTTGGTAAAGATGGAAGAGCAGAGCTGCTCAAACACATTTTATTTCAGATTTTTTAACTGGTCTTTTTATGCTGATGCACCCTACTCAGTAGATGCTCTAAGAAGTTAATAGGAAAACCTGTCTGCATTTCTAGGAACAAGTCAATTTTATTCTTATCCATCATAAGAAGGCAAACTAAAAGACTATTGCCAAAGCCAATATAGCTATTTTTTTGTCTATAAGAGAAACACGTAACACCTTCTAGTATAAAATCTATTATCTAGAAGATTAATCCAGAAGATGAACACTTTCTAGAAGAGACTTGGAGTGGGAGAAGCCTTCCTGTAAGCTGGAGAGAGGTGATACATCAAGGAAGTGGGATTTTGAGGCACTTGGGTCTCAGCAGCCTCCACTGGTTTCACCAGGATGCCATCATCCTTAAGGGAGTTCCAGTGCACGGGCTAGGATTTCTTCAGCGCTCCTCCCCGAGCCTGAGGTATCTGCAGAGCTCCTGATGGCAGCAATCTCTAATTCTCCTTGGACCAGCTTGTAGCCAGCGACCTCATCAGCTTTCTTCTATAAATCTGTCAACCACATGAAGATGTTTAAGTCAGTAGTTGCTGAATGGATGAGAAGAGTGGTTGCAGAGTCACCTGATTATTGCAAAGGGCTCGTGCTGATTCTTAATGCTGGAGCGCAGCGTCCAGCCCTAGCTGGTGCACCACATGCTCTGCTGGTGGAAAATATGGTCCTCTTGACATCATTTGCTTTCTGTGAATATAAAGAAGCTGTATGAATGGTAATTCTGGATGAATTATTTATATGGTTTCATTATCTTCCTTTCCCTCTTGGAATTCTGTTCTGCATGTGGAGGAGTGGATTTGATACATACTCAGATCTTGGGTTTGGAAAAAATCCTTCCTTCTCCTTCCATTTCATGATGGTTGCCAGTCTACAGATGTCAACTAGATAGTTAATATTGTATTTCAAGACAGCAAAATAGTTACATTGGATTGTGAACTTATCTGAGATACTTGTGGCTTTCCAAGGGTTTCTTTGATGCCCTGATGGCTGAAAAATGATTTTTTGGTGATAGGTACCTAAAGTGGAGGGGCTTCTCTTCATCCAGAAATAGTCTTCCTATATCTCCAAAGCATGTAGGAGGCCAAAGGCAGATTGTTGAGAAATTTGGACAGACTGTTGAGATATTTGGACAGATTGTTGAGATATTTGGATGCTTCTGCTAAAACAAGTGACAAATTTAAGTGTTCTCTAAGGATTCTTCTTAAAATCCTTATGTAATTTGTGTCCAAGAGTGGTGTTTGGCTGTAATGTCATTGTTGTTCATGTTATGGGAACAAAAAAACCTACCACAAAGTCATCTAACAGAAGCACAAGATTATTTTAACCTTTATTTCCTTTTTTTTTTTTTTTTTGTGTCATCTAATACATTGTGCCTTGCAAATCTTTTTTTAAACCTTCTGTCTGAAGACAACTCTATTTCCAGCAGTTTGCAAACAAGTGGCTGAGGCATCCTCAGCGTGATGCCTCCTATAAATACAGCTGCTGTTGTGCTTTAGCACATGGTGGAAGAGTCCAAGAAAGACAAACCCTGACCAGGCAGTAAAGCCCAGGCTCATAAAGGCCATTACACAACATAATTGCTGTGTATGAAGGTGTAGTTTGGAGGTCACCAGTAGCATTCCCATGGTAGGAATTTCCTCTTAAGTTTCCAAATCTTTGTCAGTTTGAGGGCCAGGAATACAAGTTTCTATTTCTTTGTGTATGCCATTCTCCAGACTTCATCATCTTTGACCTTACCTGTCTTCCCCCATCCCTGCTCAGGCTCAAGCAACTCTCAGCTTTTCAGTTACCCACCTTTCCCTGTTTCAGCTGAGAAGGTTGAGGTCATCCTGTAGCTTTCCACCCACAAACGTTGGCTGTTTAATTTCTTTTCTACCCCATTTCCTATGTTTTGTTCACCCATCAAACCTCAATTTTCAAGGACATCTTATTATTGCTTTAAAAAATGGATGTATAAATGAGGTTGAGACTGAAAAAAACCCCAATATTATTTGAAGCTCGATCAACTGACATGAGCTCAGATGTTGAGCAAAACCTGTTTTCTGGTGGGGTCCCTGATGAGCTTGATGTCCCAGCCAGCAAACCTCAACGTGCTCAGATAGAAAATCTTAATTTCATGAGATAGCAAGTGCTGTGAAGTATTTCTTCAACCATCTAAAGCTTTGTAAATATTAGGAAGGTCTATAGGTTTTACTGGTCCTATGTAATGGGTGGAGAAATCTGAGTCCAGACTAACCCATGAACATTATAACAATTAGTTCATCAAAAGGGGATCAAATTAATTATAAAAAGCATTAATTTTTCCCAGGGTGCAGCGAGAGGTGCCTTATTTCATCTGTGAAATAGCTGTGATATTTTAAAGCATCTTGCATACGTTCTCAGGCCATCCTGCTCTATCTCCCACCAGCCTTCTGTGTCATTTAGAGAAAGTAAGAGATGGAAAATAAATCCAAAATAAACAAATTGATCCAAAATAAATCCAAATTTAAATGAATAAATAAATACAGAAAAAAAATTCTAAATAAATACAGAATAATTACATTCAAAATAAATTTTGGGAAAAGGTCTTTCTCCTGTTGCATGGATCACTTTTTCCTTTCCAGTAGGGTTTTTTTTGTCTCTTCTCACTCTGGTTAGGTGTGAACTCCTCTTTGTTGCCTCTGAAAACCAAAGCCAACTGTCAGAAGTCAACCACTGAGAATGGGGAGGCTTGGTTCAAATTTCTGTTTTGGTTGGAGATGGGAGAGTGGGTGCCCTCCAAAAATTGTCGCTGTCAGCTGTGAGCCACATGACACGTGACAGAAGAACAGGCTGCAGAAGTTATTGATTTATTATTTGGCAATATGCAACTGAATGAAGATCTCAAACCACAGTGTCAAAATAAAATACAACTCTGGTCACCTTCAGATCCCCAAAGCATTGCCTTGGGTCCTTCCCCACTGGGGTTGAGGCTGATGAGGCTTCGTTGGCCACCCCCTTGTTCCTGGATTTGTCTAGATGATGGAAGTTCTTAGTACATAATATATTATGTGTATATACTGTAATTTACATAATAGTTTTGAGTTGGAAGGGACCTGAAAGATCATGTAGTTCCAACCCCCATTGTATTTAATATATAATACAAAATACAGAATACAGAATATAAATTCCATAATGCAGACC
>JANHGN010025853.1:0-27138 GCA_024605025.1 Megaceryle maxima | reverse complement strand
TGCGCAGCAAGAATATGCAGACCTTGCGCTCGCAAGTACGGCAGCACAAAGATGAAGAGCTATTTAGGGAGAACGGGTCTGTGGTTTAATTTTAAAAAAAAAAAGTATTGTTAATCTCTATATTTATATATAGAAATCTGCGTGTATAAATTTATTTTCTACTCCAATCAAGAACAACCATAAAAATCCTCCTTTGTCTAAATGAAAGCAGCGACGGCGTCGACCCCAGCGTCCTCCTCTGGAGGGATGTCGGGAACTCGGCATCTGCGTCGGCTGCAGCACTGGCACCAAAACAGACGTTGGGAATTATCTAATAATATTTTTTTTTTTCCATCTCAAGGATATATTGTATCGAGCTAATTTTAATTATAAAATTATTCCAGGATAATTTTTCTGGATCTGGCTCATGTTGCCCATATGCTTTTGTCAATGAAAGTGGTGGGACTTGATCTTAAAGGTCTTTTCCAACCTAAATCATTCTATGAGCAATTAATCCTCCATAGAATGGAGCATCTACAACTAAAGCAGAAATCCATCCTGGATGGATCTCTCCTGGACAGAGAAATTTCTCCACACCTTGCTGCTGTTTCCCACTTTGGAGAAGCTTTCCCAAGCTCTCCCAAGATTGATTTCAGGATACATATGTATACAGACGTATCCAGAAAGGAGCTTTTACAAGACTTAGCTACTTTATCATATAACAAGGACCTATTTTAATTGAACTTTTAAAACATTATATTTAATGTTCTTTTCCAGAAGGTTTTCAATAGTTTCCAAATTCTGTCTTCACTTCTAATTTTTGAATGGAGCTTTTTGAGATGTTATCTTCTTGTCTGTCAGCATCTGATGGTACCTTGTTCCTGGGTAAGCAAATCAAGAGTGAAACAATTTATACACTTGATTTTAGCAGCTTGAAGCTCCTATTTGCAAAGGTTTCTATTTTTGTGGGTGTGATGTTGACTCGTAATGTATATTTTAAGACTACTTTGAACTGGGGAAGTCAGTGAGGAATGGAGAGACACATGGAAGGGGGGTTAGTTCCTAGTTTCTCACTTTGCAAACACTGCCTGAAGCTGAAGCAGATGGTGTTAGAGCCAAGGAGGGAGGATTTTAACACCCTTCCATTCCATCGTGAATTTTCTTCTCTGGGTTTTCACGCTTCTCTTAAGTTTATCAAGCTCTGGATCACTCCCTTCAACCACCTCTTGATTTTACTATATGATTTTTGGAAGCAGTAGCCCCCAGTGAGCATGATACTCTAGATAAATGTGAACTTAAAAATCATATTTAATGCTTTCTCCTCTAATTATGCTTTTGAGCATTTGGTTTTACTTACTGTCGACCAGGGAGTAATTCATAAGAGAGTATGTGTGGACGTGTTGAGATGTTTTCCAGCACCTCCAAGATGCTGTTGGTCTCATGGGTATTTTGTCCCACTGTAGATATATAAACCTTTAATTCTGCTGTGGATTAGAGCATGTTTCTGTCTGGCTTAGTGTAAAAAGAAAGTCCTGATAACAGAACCCATCCAACACTCCCGTAAAGATAACAGGCCTTGGTTTTCTACACTTTCAACTATAAAGTTACAGCTATATGCTGTTCTTAGCAGCAGGGTTTCCATCAAGCCTTATGTCCAAGTTGTGAAGGTTTCCCTGATGCTCAGCAAATGCATTTTAAACTTCAATTTGTTATCCTGTGTGGCATAAGTAGCATTTGTAGTCTGTTGTAGGCAGAAAGGGTTTCTCTTTAATGGTGATTGGTACTCAAGTTCCTTTAATGTTCCTATATAAAAACATTGGATATTCTGCCACATTCTGATGCTGATAGGCACCAGTGATACTCAGTAAAGATTAATGCTTCTATTCTGAGTATATTACAGTATCCCAGCATGGTGGTGGTTGGAAGGGATCTCTGGAGATCATCTGGTCCAACTCCCCTGCTCCAGCAGGGTCACCCAGAGCAGGGGGCCCAGGATCACATTGTCCAGGAGGGTTTGGAAATTCTCCAGAGAAGGAGACTCCACAGCCTCTCTGGGCAGCCTGGGCCGGGCTCTGCCACCCTCACAGCAAAGAGTTTTCTCCTCCTTTTCAGGTGGAACCTCCTGGGTTCCAGTTTGTGCCCATTGCCCCTTGTCCTGTTGCTGGGCACCACTGACAAGAGTCTGGCCCCAGCCTCTTGCCCCCCACAGGCCCTTTGGCTATTGATCAGCATTGATCAGATCCCCTCTCAGGCTTCTCTTCTCCAGCTGAACAGCCCCAGGGCTCTCAGCCTTTCCTTGAATACACATTTCAAAGTCTGGATCCACATTTGATATCTTTTTTTTATATGTTTGAACATGACAAATTGTGTTTTATTCAGATAATCTGAGCATTTTAATTAAGCTCTAGAAAGCATTCCTTTGAAACAAGAAAAACTCAAACTAAAAACTGCTTTGAGCTGCCTCCCTAGCCATATCTTGCTAAATATTGAATGCAGTGATGAAGTATTATATATATATTTGGGGCTTTGTTCCTCTAAAGAGAGGCCAGATGAAGTCACTTATCCCTTCTCTCCTGAGCTTCAGCTGAGTCAGAGAAGCCAAATCCATATTACACAGCTATGGTAATGTGACCCTGCTCTGCTCTGGATGATGTGCTGCCAACACTGTCATGGTCAGGGCAGCAGAATTGTTTCTAAGAGCACAACTGGGAAATGTTGCTCCACTGGTGGTGGCTGTACAGGTCACCTGTAGAGCAATCAGTAGCATCTCACATGATAATTTAATGAAAATATGGAGCTGCCACACTCTTACAAAGCCCTGAATGTCTTTTCTTTGGTTCCTTTGAGCTCAGTGCTCTCCTCTCCAGTGAACTTTCATCTCTCCACCTTCCAGCAGACCATGTTTTGACTGGGAGAAGTAAATCTGTACATTTTTATTGTGAGTAAAGGTGCCAAAAATAGGACTTTTGGACTTGGCTGCACTAGAAGTTTTGCAGGCAGTGGTAATGTCAGTGGTTTGGTTCTTAGTGTGAAGGTGGTCTTCTAGGAATAGGACATTTGGATGTGTGGTTAAACATATCTTAGTTGTAGAGTATAAATTTAATTTGATTTTTGATTCACCTCTAATTGGGGGTGTGTTCTTTCTGAATACACTGTGTTTTGGATTGTCTTCATATCTTGACTGTATGTTTGCTAAATGAAAATCATTGTTACTGTGTTTGGATCCAATTCCTTAATATTCAAGTGCTCCATGAGGACCCCACATCCATCAAAGGATGGCAGAGACTTTATTGTCATACTTGGAAGTACAGGAATATTTTCAAGGTAACCTGTAAGGATATCTCCTGAATTTGGCAGCAAGATGATCTTCTACCTTTGTGTGGACAATTTGCATGATGTTCTGCAGACCAGCAAACACCCAGGGAATTACATTGGTCAATCACAAAGCCATAGTTACGTCTCCTGGGCTGTGATTCTGAACCAATAACTGGAAATATGCTAGGAAAAAAGAAATAAGGGAATTTTTTTTCCCCATTTAAGCTCTGGAGCAGTTGCTCTGGCATAGTTCCTGCTGCTGCATATGCTTGTAATGGAAGTGTAGAGCTGAGTTCTTGTGGAAAAGGTTATTAGTTGAGGACTTTAATCCCTCTTCGTGTTTGGCCAATGCAGCAAGAGATTGCATTGGGGATGGAAGGGAGGGAGCAATAGATGGACAGATGTGGGGAACAACCCCACAGCCTGGGAGTGAGTGTTTCTGACCCAGCCCAGTGGAAAAAAGGAAGAGTAGAGGAGGGGAAATAAGCCAAAATTCTGCAGCTGAAGAAACCAGGGCCAGGAGGTATGTGCTGAGTAGCCTCAGGTCATGCTGCATCTGTGCAGAGCTGAAAAGGAGTCTGAAAAAGTAGAGACCTTGAACTCTGGTCTTTTATGGTTATGTACTGGAGTATATTTTAAACCCCCTAATAGCTGGCATCATGAATTCCTTGTTTTGCACACATCTTAGGAGTAGCAGAAGTTTTTATTGTGATCAGGAGAGTTTCACAGCAGCATTCACTCTGCAGCTGCCAAGCACTCAGAGCTATGGATGTCTAGAGGACTTCAAGGGCAGAGTGATGGTGTGTGCCTGGTTTAGATGTACGCAAACTTCAAATTCTGAGATAACTGGGTTTTTTTGGTGGAGGGAAAAAAAATGTAAATCCCCCATACAAGTGGTTCAAAAAAGGGTCATGATAGTAACAGGGTAAGACAAATAACATGCACCAGCCACCCATCACTGCTAAAATCACAGAATTGTAGACTGGTTTGTGTGGGAAGAGACCTTTAAAGCTCATCTAGTCCACCCCTCCTGCACTGAGCAGGAACATCTGCAAATAGAGCAGGTTGCTCAGAGCCCCAGCCAACCTCACCCGGAATGGTTCTGGGGATGGGGCATCGACCACCCCTGGGCAACATGGGCCAGGGTCTCACCACCCTCAGCATCAGAAATGTCTTCCTTCTCTTCGGTCTAAGTCTTCCTCTTTTAGTTCAAAACCATCACCCCTTGTCCTGTCCCAACAGGCCCTGCTCAAAAGTCTGTCCCCACCTTTCTGACAGGCCCTTTCAAGTGCTGAAAGGCCACAAGAAGGTCTCCCCGGAGCCTTCTCTTCTGCAGGCTGAACAACCCCAACTCTCTCAGCCTGGCCTCCCAGCAGAGGGGTTCCAGCCCTCCCAGCATTGCTGTGGCCTCCTCTGGTCCCACTCCAAATAAGACTGTTATCATCACAACAAGGTTTATTGCTCTCCAGGTGCTCAGGACCAGTCCTGAGTGAGCAAAGCTGGGACTAATGGACCCTGCAGGCAATTAAGCGGCCATCAGAAGCAGGCACTTGATAAATGATGCTGACTCCCGTTGCTGCTCCATGCATCACCATCTCTCTCTTTCCAGTCTCTTGGGAGAAGCTCACACTGGCTCAAGAAATATGCTGTCATCTACACTTGGCTGGATTTCCAGATAGAAGTTTTTTTCCTGGCTTGCACTGAAAATGAACACATTTAAGTTAAATAAATGATATTTTAATGCCTGTAGATAGCAGGGACCTAAGACCATTGCTCTGCATGTCCCAGCTGCTCTGCAGGAATCTCAGAAAAAAAAAAAGAAAAATTAAAAGAAAACCTAAAATCCATAATGTAGATTATGCTCCTTATTTTCATGATTTATTTTTTTTCCAGAGGGGATGTGTCGGGTTTTGAACCCGAAAGGCTTTAGGGTCATTAAAAACTCTTCTCCACCCACTCGTGTGTATAGAGAATACGTATCGGTGGCGTAGTGATTTATGATGTCTCAAACACTGAATTCTGGATTCTTAGCAAAAATTTCCCCATGAGATGTCTCAAAGCACATAAGGCTCTTTAATTCTAACATTTTGGATGAGGGGAGTTGGAAGAACATACTAACATAGGGGGTTTTTTAAGTTCTTTTTTTTCTCCTCATCCTAGAAATAAAAGCAGAAGCAGCAATAAAAATGAATTGGATTGTTATAAAAAGGTGCATCATATTAGGCCAATTCAGAGGATTTTTCTATTTTTTTTCTTCAATTCTGCCATCAAAATATCTTATGAGAAGTTAAAACACAGGTTGGATGGGTAAGACTTTTTCCAACCCATGGAGTCAAGTGCACTTCCAGATATCACCATATGGAGAGTGAATCACGTCTCAAAACCATAGGATAAAAATAATGATTTTTAAACTCTACTTTCTTCCAGTGGCCCTAAAGTAGTTTCTGCAGAAGACTTTTCAAAGTCATCCAGTTGAAAATCTGTCTCAAGAGGAGATAATATTTATATAAGAGCGAGGGTTGGAGTTATTTTGCTGGAAAACAAATACCAAGTCCTCTGCAAGGCTGCTCTTGATCCCTTCACCCCCAGCCTGTGCTGATATCGGGGGTTGTCCCAACTCAGGTGCAGGACCTTGCATTTGGTCTCGTTGAGCCTCACGACGTTCACACAGGCCCACTTCTCCAGCTTGTCCAGGTCCCTTGGGATGCATCCCATTCCTCAGGTTTGTCACCTGCGCCACTCAGCTCGGTGTCATCTGCAAATGTGCTGAGGGTGCCTGATCCCACTGCCCATGTTGCTGATGAAGATACTGAACAGCACTGGTCCCATCTGTGCTCTCCGCCCAGATGTTGAGCCATTTCCATGAAACTCTTTGAATTTTGCCCCACCCTTTTTTGTTTTGTTTGTTTGCACCCAATACCCACATAATATCTGTGTTTTTTTGGTGTGTTCTTTTAAGGAGGAGTACAGAGCAGAAGGAATCAGCTGGCACAACATCAACTACATAGACAACTCTGTCTGCATCAACCTGATCAGCAAGAAGCCGACAGGCCTGCTCCATCTGCTGGATGAGGAAAGCAAGTGAGTAGGAAACAGCTGAGTTTGCCAGGGATACTTCTTCCCTTACTTAAGTGTTTATCCCTAAGTCTTCCTTCTTGTGATTCTTCCCAGAAAGACACCAATAGCTCATTGGGCTGATTAATCTCACGTCTCCAGTTTGGTTTCCAAGGTGGTAGCTCTAACAGTGGACAATCAGCAAACTGAGCAAAAGAGCCATAGTAAAGAATAATTAAAATTCTATTTCAAGTACTTCTTCCATTTTAGGGGAAGGGCAAAGGTTTCCTATGTTTCTCTCCTTGTTTCTCTGCCTGTCTCTTATGGTATCACAACATGAAGATGCTTGTAGTTGAGCTGAGTGAAGGGAGAACCCAAGGGCATGAGTTGAAGGAGGTTATGTGGGTGCTGTTATTGAGATATAAGGTGGATTTATCAAAAATGAAGCCAGAGTGGACCAAGGGCACTCGTACGTAGGTGCTGCACTTCCATAGGATTTCAGCTTAGATTTGCATCCTTGGCTGTATCCATCCAGCTTGTCTCTGTAGATGTTATCAGGTGAGCATGTGGCTTCTGGGTCTGCCTTTGAGTGGAAACTTCGGAGTGTAAGGGATCTTCCACTGGATGCATGCACCAATTCTCTCCATATTAAGGGCAGGGAAAGGTCAAGTGGTTTTGCTGGCACCACCTCAGATCCGTGTGGCTCCGGTCCAAGGGCACAAGCTTTCCTCCCACCATTTGCTTGCAGGTTTCTCCTCCATTTCTTGTCTCGTTGACCAGACACACAGCAGTAATGCTGTCACAGTGATACCCTACCAGGCTAAATCAGCTTAAATTATGTAAAGTTGTGAAATATACCCCCAAGTTGCAGATTTACATGAAGTTTGAGGATGGAGCATTGGCTTACCAAGAGGCTCTGCTCAAGCCCTCTGTCCTTTTTTCTTCCTTTCTCCTATGCTAGGCTCAGCTAAGTAATTTATGGAATCAAAGTGAGAGGCAAAACAGGTCAATATTTCCTACATGGGTAAATACCTCATAGATCTAGGAGCAGTCTAAGCCTCAAAACCATCAACAGAAACGGGATTTCAGATAAACACGGCTAGCCCCCAATAATTTCCATGCAGTGGGTGTACAGTGCAGTACAGCACAATCAAAATACATCTGTTTCACAGAATCATAGAATGGTGAGGGTTGGAAGGGACCTCTGGAGATCATCTGGTCCAACCCCCCTGCTCCAGCAGGGTCACCCAGAGCAGGGGGCCTGGGATTGAATTGCCCAGGAGGGTTTGGAATCTCTCCAGAGAAGGAGACTCCACAGCCTCTCTGGGCAGCCTGGGCCAGGCTCTGCCAGCCTCACAGCAGTTTCTCCTCCTGTTCAGTAGGAACTTCCTTGGTTCCAGTTTGTGCCCATTGCCCCTCGTCCTATTGCTGGGCACTACTGACAAGAGTCTGGCCCCAGCCTCTTGCCCCCCACGGGCCCTTTGGCTATTGATCAGCATTGATCAGCGCTTCTCTCAAGCTTTTCTTCTCTGGCAAAACAGCCCCAGTGCTCTCAGCCTTTCCACAGCAACAGAGATCCTCCAGTCCCCTCAGCATCTTCAGAGCCTCTGCTGGACACTCTCCAGTAGTTCCCTGTCTCTCTTGAACTGGGGAGCCTAGAGCTGGATGCAGTATTCCAGAGGTGGCCTCACTAGGGCAGCATAGAGTGTCAGGAGACCTTGACCTGCTGCTGATGCTGTTCTGAATGCACCCCAGGAGACCATTGGCCTTCTGGCCTGCGAGGGCCCATTGCTGGCTCATATAACATAACTGATGTTAGACCATTACAAAATCAGTTAAGAGTTTTTCAGACACCAGCTACACATTGTATTTTCACAGAACCTCATGACAGCATACAAAGTATTCCTATCTGCAGACACAGAAGTGGAAGCTAAGAATATCTGCGTTGTCCCATTTGTGGTCAAGAAATTAGCAGCAAAGCTTTTTCCTTGGCTTTATGTTTATCTTCTTTTTAATTCTTTCCATGCAGTTTTCCTCAAGCCACAAATCAGACACTGCTGGACAAGTTTAAGCGTCAACACGAAGGGAACTCCTACATTGAATTCCCAGCAGTCATGGAGCCAGCTTTCATCATCAAACACTACGCGGGCAAAGTGAAGTACGGAGTGAAGGTCTGTCACCCAGCTGTTCCCTGGCAGTTGTTTTCATTTGAATCATGGGGTGATTAAAAAATGGGATGGGGAAGGAGAGCCCCAAAGGCTCCAGGGAGATGTTTTGGAGAGGACTTGGCTAGAGAAGAGAGGTGAGGATCAGGGGAGAAGTGTTTGGTGAAAAGCTTGGCTGAAATGAGAAGGTGACTGAGGATTGTGTCCTTCTGTTTCTTCCATGTTGCTGTTTTGGGGAAGAATTTAGGGACATGCACTGAGGTTCATGCTGTGTCCTGGTGACGGGTTGGACTCGGGCGTTTGGTAGGGTTTCTGGGCTTGGTTTGTTGTCTCTGTTTAAGGCTCAGGGCAAGCCCACATGAAACACAGAGCAAGATTAGCCTCCTTTCCCCCCTCCCTCCCAGGGGACGATACGAAGGGGAAAAAGAAAAATGCCTCACCCAAGATTGGAAGTTAAGACTATAACAAATTTAATGAATGACAGGAGAAAAACATAAAAGGAAATATTAAAGGAAGAAGGATACAGAACTACATACAAAACCCCATCTCAGATGGCAATGGATTGAGTGGTGCACATGGAGTCAGGCCCAGCTGTGCTGAGATGCCATCACAGCAACAGAGCCCAGGAAGGAAGAGCCCCCCCAGACTCCCTATCTCCTTGTTCTACAGAGTGTGGCAGGAGAGGGAATAACAGCTGCCCTCTGGCTCCTCCTGTTCACCTTTAAACTACAACATTGGTGTAGAAAACTCAAGAGTTTTTTCATCATTAGCCATTATTGAATATCTAATGAGTTAATGAGCATAGGTCTCAGCATCTCACTGCTGCAGATGCCTTTTAAAATCCCACTCAAATGATTTCAAAGTTTTCCTTATTTAGATCCATGCCAATTATCAGCAGAAGCAATTCTGACGAGTCTGTGTGAGAAGTGGCCTTGGGATTTACAGCCGCAAATCTGTGATTGTGTCTCTGCTGCAATAAACTCAAACAAAAGCTCAGTGTCAGCTTTGAGATGCTTCAGGAAGCAGTGCTTTGGCATAAAACATCAATTTTCTGCATCTAATATAGTGGCAGAAAAAAAACCAGGGAAGCAGAATTCAATAGTTGTGCTGTCCCAGGGATAAACCGTTGGATTTTAATTGGCTTATCTTGTAGATAGTATTTTCCTCTTTTTCTCCTCTTCATTTTTCTATTTCCCTAGGACTTCCGTGAGAAAAACACAGATCACATGCGGCCTGACATTGTAGCTCTCCTGCGAAGCAGCAAAAACTCCTTTATCTGCGGGATGATCGGGATCGACCCAGTGGCCGTCTTCCGCTGGGCGGTCCTGCGGGCCTTTTTCAGGGCAATGGTGGCTTTTAGGGAGGCTGGAAAACGATACGTGGAAAAGAAAACCGGTATGTGTGCCCATCTCCTGACCCTAGCACCTGTTTTTCACCAGTGATTTCTGTCTAATATATTAGTACATGTTTCTTAGGAGCTATTAATCTATTTTTTGAAATTACTATAACATCGTGGACTTTTTGCTATGCAAAAGTTACATTTAAAGGTGCATTTGGGTTTTAACACATCATAAGATTTTCACTTTGCTGCTTTAATTTTTCCTTTTTGTAGGATGAGTTCATAGGGAAACCTGAATCATTCCCAGAGTTATTCAGCAAATCAGGCAAATTATTCCTTGCTAGGAATTCTTGAACTGGAAAGAGAGAAAGGCTATAATTCTTCTCCGTAATTTCTCAAGCTGCTCACCCTTTAAACTGCAAGAGAGCGTGTCTCTCCACTAGTGAAATTCATTGCTTCACAGTCATCCAGAACCACCTCACCCCGATTGCAGGGCCTTTAAATTAAAGGGAAGTAACAATGCATCATCATGCTGTGGCAGGCGATACCTGGCTGTGCTTTCAGATGATTTCTCTGCATCAAGCAATTGGGGAAAGATGGGTTCTAGCTATCACAGTTCATTCCTGGGCTTGAAATTCAGGGTGAAATTAGAGCCTCAGCAGGAAAAATGTCAACTGAGTTAAAATTGAGCATGGATTTTTTTATAGTCAGAGGGGTGCGTAGCAAGGAGACCTAAGGAGTCTGGGACAAGGAATGCTGATGTGAAAACAGCACGAGTGGAAAGAATAATTTTCATGTTTAGGGCAAATAATAGCATCCCAAGAAGGCAAACAGCAGCTTTCACCTCTTGAGGTTCTTCCTCTTGAACCCCTCAGGTGTGGTGTAAAAGAAAAGATGTTTTTCATATGAGCCTGGGTCTATGCAGTACATTGTTAGGAGAAACATCGCTCTGCTGAGCTGGCTTCCAAAATCCATATTTGCATTTTATTGGCATCACCTTTTTCATCTTCCATAAAGCCCAGGTTGAACAAACATGAGCTGCTCAAGGGGATAATAAAAATATGTTCCATCTTGGGAAGTAAGAGCTAGATTTCAAGCTCTGCTTCGCTTTCTGTGTCTCTGGCAAGCGGTCATGTCTGACATGCTCTTCTCACCAGCGAGCTTTCTGCTTTTCAGGCTTGAGTCTGTGGCAATAACTTGCTTATATATATGTCTATAGATACATAGATATAAGTAGAAAATAGAGTCCAGGAGCTTTCCATACAATTCCAAGACTCAGTCCTTGCATCACCTTTTCTTTCCATAGCAAAAATAACCACTACATGCTAATGGCTGAGTTTCTAAACCTTTTCTAGCATGTTCTGCTGCTCTTTTATCTCTCTGGTATCTTTTAGCTGTTTTCAAATGACTTAGTGCCTTGTAACCTCTGGTTTTGAGTAAAAAAAAAAAAGAAAACAAACCCAAACCCCTCAGAAAGCTGCAAAAGATTTGTCTTAAACTTCCTGACAACTGTCAAATAATTATACCCTGCATTTCTATATTTCTATGTTCATCCTTCAGCCTGAATTGGGAAAAAGACATAAGAAAGTCACCAATATGTAGGCAGAACTAGTAGGAGGAGATTACCTAAATCCCATTCCTGTGTTGAGATGCACCTTCTCCACTGGGCAAGCTTGCACTGCGAGCAATGGCAGAGCTGGGACCATTATGTTCAGCTGCCTCTACCCTCTCTGAGAGGTACCCATCACCTCCTGGCCCAGGTAGTGGTAGAACTTAGTGAGGTGAGATCCATAGAAATGTTTTCACCATGCTTTTGGCGGTGAGACCTCATGCCCACCTCAGTCCAGTTGTCCTCCAAAATCCCATCTGTCTTGCACAAGCACCACCAAGCAGAAGGCTGTAGGAGAGGCAGACCTGAGCCTCTCAGGCTTGGCTTGTGTCTGGACTGTGGGGCAGGCTGGCAGGGCACGGCACATGCACTGTTGGATGCTGGTGGTCACTCCTGCTCCTCAGAATAACACAGAAAACCCCCAAACATGCTTTGCATCTACACCAGAAGACATTTGTGAATTGCTAAAATGAATCTCAATAGACAAAAACAGACAACCAAAGACAGGCCATGTTTGAAACTTATTTTATATTTTTTGCCAAACCTCACTGGCTTTAAGCAGCATGATTTGAAGGCCTCACTACCAACAGACATGGAGCTTCTGATAAAATGATGGTAGATTAGCTGAGAATAACTTCACACACCTACATTCATCCACATCTGCATGCTTAATATTTGTATAGGATTTTTAAAGCGGTGCTGCTCCAACCTCAGTTACTGAGCTCCTGTCTGCTGCTGTGACCAACCATCAGGGAGGTGTAATTCATGCATAGGAAAATAACTGAAGCATGGTTTGTGGGGTTGTTTTGTTGTTTTGTTGGGGGTTTCTTTGTGGTTTGGGTTTTTGGGGGTTTTTTTTGTTTGATTGGTTGGTTTGTTTGGTTTTTTTGGTTGGTTGGTTGGTTGGTTTGGCTTGGTTGATTGTTTTTTCATTAATTTAAGGTCTTTTCATTCTTTTGCCTTAACCCCAACTGGATCTCCCTTGCTTTGACCAATCTGAGTCACGCTTGCATTACTCCATGGGGATTTTAACATAAAGTCTCTGGCTTATTGATAAGCACCTCTGCAAAACTTTGCTCTGCTTTTTTTTCCATCATCCTTTTGGTTATCTTCTCCATGCCAGCAGTGCCAAGCAGTGCTATGGATGCTTCTCTAAGGATAATCAGCATTGTTTTCCTCCTGGCTTGGAGGAACTTTCTTTTTTTTTTGTGTTCCCAATATCCCTGTACCACAGCTTTTAGCAACTGTGGGATTGGCCTCATGAAGCTGGAGGTTGAAGAGCAGCAAAGCAGTGTCACTTGGAATTTTGTTGGGTACAAACCCTCCTGTTAGGGTGTTGCCAACCCTCCTCCTCAGAAACATACTGGGATCTGGCAAGCTGCAGTTAGCTGCAGAGTGGAATTCTTCAATAATTTGGGGTATTATTATTATTATTATTATTGGTTTTATCAGGGAGGCTTGAGATGGTCTAAAAGAGCTACATGTTTGAACTAAATTTATTAGTGAACTTTGATTAAAGAAACATTATTAAGCTTCTTAGGAAAGAAATGTGGCCAATTGACCTTTTTTTGCTGTATCATCGATACAAATTTATTACACAAAACTCCCCAATTCTTTATTAGTGAAAGCTTGAATGAAGAACTGGTGTCATTCATATAAACCAGGCTGTGGAGACTCCCAGCTTTCTCATCTTGGTTTTGCTGGACATGAAACTACATCCTCCCTCTGACAAAGGGTTCATGGTGCAGGGGCCATGCCCTCCCTCAATGGGCTGTCATCCAACAAGGGCCACACCTCAGGTTGGTGGCCATTGTGGCTGACCTACACTGTCACACCTCAAAAACAATCCCCTTGACTTCTGTGGATTTATTCCTGAAGCTGGGCACCAAAAAACCCAAACCCTTCAAAAGAATCAAAAAACTCCCTTGTATTTGCCAAATAAAGGTAGTAGCAACACAAAAATCTATCTTTGAGATCTCATGAGCAGCATGAAGTGATGTTAACACGAGGAAGACACCCCTTGACAGTGTTCTGGAAAGTTCCAATCAGTCCTTTCTGATGATTTAATGTGTTGATATGAAATGCTTCCGTGCATGCTGACACAAGGGAACTTCTTGGTGACCTCATCATGCCTCCATGGGTGTGTGACGTAGCCCTTGACTTGGCCATGTAACCGATGATGGAGAGGTGCTGCCTGTTCACAGTGTCACCTGGGTAACTTCTCCTCCACCCTATGGTCAGAGCTGGGCCATCAGAAATCCTTTTGGCCATGCAACAATGGTTTCTTCCGACTCCTGACCTCAAACCCATCTTACTTAACTGCAGACTCTGTGTCCTCTGCCCTTGAGGAACATAGAAGCCTTAGAATAGAAATAATTTTCATTTTTCCTTTTAATCACCAATATCTGAGCATGGAGCAGCTCTGAGATGCAAGATGAGAATTCAAGGTGGCCATGTCCAGGAGCATCAGTGCAAGAAATTGCAGATAACATCTGTCAGAGGCACGGAAACTCTTTTAAAAAGCAGTTCATAAAAGTCAAGATTTATCTAATCATCTCTTTTTAACCCAAATAATCTCAGAGTGATTATAAAGTGATTTCACTCTGGCTCATAAGGATTTGAAGTGGGGTTGGAACATTGTCCAGCCCATCGCTCCATGTCTGGAAGAAACTGAAGTTAAATTGTGTCAAGCACAAAAAACACATGACCCTTGAGCTCTCATGTCCTTCGGGCTTGTTCTTTTACCGTCTCTTGATTTCTGCTTATGTAATCTTTCTCTTCTCTCTGTGTTTTTGTTGTTTTTTTGTTTGTTTGTTGTTTTTACTTTGCTTCCCAAGGGCATGATGATGCAGTGCCATGTGCGGTTTTGAAAAGTGTGGATAGTTTTAGCTTTCTCCATCACCCAGTTCACCAGAGGAGCTTAGAGATCCTGCAGAGATGCAAGGAGGAGAAGTACAGTAAGGCTCCACTACCTGCCCTTCCCTCTGATACCACTCTCACATCCAGAGAAATGGAAACCAGGTGCATTCAGCATAGAAAGGGTTTAAAAAAAAACCCACCCGAGGAGCCTTCCCGGCTGCCTTAAAGCAATTCTGAGCCTATTGGGAAATAATTAGGCAGAGTTTAAAGACTAAAATTAAATCCAAACACCACCCCCCCCACATCTCTTGAGATGTGGCATCATTTTGTTGGCGGTTTCCCCGTTTACTCGCTGATGTTAAGTCAGGAGGCTGAATTCAGGGGTATTTTCCCTGCTCACTCCAGGAGGGCTGGACTAGGTGACCTTTAAAGGTCCCTTCCCACCCCAACCATTCTCTGATTCTATGATTTTATGTGTGTTTTATTGCTGTCATCACATGTGTGATAATAAGTTCAAAACAATGCAGCTCCAATAGAAATATTCCTGATATAAAGCACATGGATGGAATTAGACTTAATTTGGATTTCATTGGACTTTAAAAATAAGTTGAGCTTGTGAATTCTGTCTCCAAGGGCTTTTACTTAAAACTAAAGCTTTTTTTTTTACAGAATGAGTTGAGGAAAGATGCACTTAGTCTCCATTTCTTCCTTCTCACTCCTCTGTCACATAATAAGCTCACACTGCATGACAACAGAGACACTCTTGCCTGCACTACTGTATTTTATATGTATATATAAAAATATGTGGGTTTGATGCTCATATCTTCAGCTGTATAATTTTTCTGCTATTATTTTCTTCCTTTGTGTCACACATTCAAGCTTACAGCAATAACGTGCTGCTATATGCAGCCTGCAAGGGCAAAGCCTCAGCCCCAGTTGCTAAATTGTAAATGTTGTGCAACTTGGGTCTAAATACAAAGCACACAGGAGTTTTCTGCAGAGCTGAGCATGGTAAGTCCAGTAGTTGCCTGTTAAGTCTTCACAAAGATGCTTTTCCTGCTAGAAACCTTCTATCAGGTTTCCATGATTCCTGCAGCGTATAACATTGGTGGAGGGGGCAGAGGTGGTTTAATTCTTAATTAAGACTATGATTCTGAATTAAGACTTAGATTAATTCCAGATTTAGACTTTGATTGATTCCAAATTTAGACTTTGATTCTGAATTTAGACTTTTAAATTCTGAATTTAGAGTGCATTGTTTTTTCCCTACGAGTTCCCACCATTGCTACTCTTGCTGCCTTGGTGTCAAGAGGGAAATTCATACAAAATAAGAGACATTTAGAGCTTTTAATTTCATGTAAAGCAGTGAAGTTGATCTGAACGTGTTAAAGCATCACTTGTGGTAGACTGCTCCACACAATTTGGTCTTTCTTAGGGGAAAACCAACACGTGGAGCCAAGAGTAACATTGCCATAGTTTGAGAATTGGCCAAGAAAATCTCACCTAACAAGCCAGTAGATCATGTTCTTTCCAAACTCACACGTGTCTTCCCACTGGGTGTGTTCCTTCAAGCTGCTTCCTCAGGCTTTGTTTCTTTGGCAGGTTAAACTGGGCTTGGGGTGGGTTTAGTTTTGGGGTTCTGAATTTAGTGGACTTGAGATCCCTGCAGACAAGGATACTGAGGCTGAGGTTGGCCCCGGGGACTCAGCTTTTCCCAGAAATCAGATAAGCCTGTCATCCTTGAAGAGGGACCAAATAGATCATCTCCTTGTCTTACACTGTGCAGTTAATTCCAGCTGTGCACAAAGAGAGAAAGCTAATTGATCTGATGGGTATATCGAGATAAATATACTCATTGGGATGATCCACTTAAGCCACCGGCTTGTGCCAGCACTAGTGTGGCCAGCAGGACTAGGGCAGGATTGTCCCCCTGGACTGGGGACCATGGGGAGGCTGCCCCTCAAATCCTGAGTTCAGTTTTGGGCCCCTCACTCCCAGAAGGACATTGAGGGGCTGGAGCATGGCCAGAGAAGGGCAAAGAAGCTGATCAAGGGTCTAGAGCTCAGGTCTGGTGAGGAGCAGCTGAGGGACCTGGGGTTGTTCAGCCTGGAGAAAAGGAGGCTCAGGAGAGACCTCCTCATTCTCCACAACGTCCTGACAGAAGGTTGGAACCAGATGGGGTCAGTCTCTTCTCCCAAGGAGCAAGTTATAGAACAAGAGGAAATGGTCTCAAGTTGTGCCAGGGGAGGTTTAGGTTGGACCTGAGGAACAGTTTCTTCCCTGCAAGGGTTGTCAAGGCCTGGCCCAGGTGCCCAGGGCACTGGTGGAGTCCCCATCCCTAGAGGGTTTTCCAAGCCATGGAGATGTGGTGCTGAGGGACCTGGTTTAGTGGTGCCCTGGCAGTGCTGGGTTTTCAAACCAACCTAAACCTATACTACATAATAATCAGATGTGTTCAGACATTAGGTACTTTCTTAGGGTAAACCAGCTATAAAAAAATACTAATTCAGTATTTTAAGCAGATTCCTGATTTATTCTGATTTTTTTCTCCCTTTACAATTGCATTTCTGTGCTCTAAAGAAGCAACTTTTGGCACAGAAATGCCAGTCTGGAAATAGTTAAAAGAAGGCTCCTAGGATGAGAAACATAACAAACAAACAAACAAACAAAAATGGCTTAAATGGCAAAAAGAGGGATTCAGAAGAGAGTTTGGAACTCGAGGACATAGATAAATTCTTTGTCTGGCTTTTCAAAAATCCCCAGAGCTGGAGATTGCAGAACCTTCTTAGCAGGAGTGGTTTGGTCCTGTCTGGGAGCACAGGCAGGAGCAGAGATGATCTGTGGCAGCAAAGTCCCCAGTTGCCTTTTGCTCACATTTCTGGGACATTTGATCCCCTTTAGATAGAATAATTTAACCAAGTGGTCCATCAGCCTTTTCAGGCATCTCCTGTCCAACGTTCAGGCTTCAAGACAAGCTGTTACATCTCAACAGTACATGTCATGTTAAAGGGATGTCTCCTGATGAGGTTTGGTAGGAGGAATTAATCTCCTTAGGAACTGCAGGCTCTGAGGAATGACAGGGCAACAGGGCAGGCTTAGATCTCTGCATATTTGCTTTGCAGTCATCTTCAGAGTAAGAAGATCCTTAGGACACCTTTTATCTCAGCATCTGGGCTATAGTAAATAGGAAGATTATAAATGTGAGGAAGAGATGTGCTGCTGTAAGGTAAAGGAAGATGCATTTTCCCCATGTTCAGGTCTGCATCGCAGTGTTTCCCATCTCACAGCAGTGATACTGAGACAGCTGAAAAAATGGCTTGGCTGTTCTCATGTCAAATTCAAACTCCTCAGGTCTTTAAATATCTGTAGTATAGTGACTTGAAAAGCAGTTTTTTGCCTCCAAAAATTGTCTTCTGTCTTCCTAACTGCTTGGTTGCAAAACATTTCCACTTTGGGGAACACAACAGCTTGAAATGTCACCTTCTGTAAGGACACGTGGTAACTTCCTTGGCTCTTTATTCAGTAGAAGTTACTCTAACCCTATTGAAGAACATGGGTTCAACAGGCCATAAAACCTCCCCATGCAGTGTATATTTTTGCTATGTATGTCCCTACCTCTTGAGCATTGGTCCCTTGACCATTTCTCCAAGCATCCTACTTAATGTCCAGGTGTTTTGTCCATGCAAGTGACTGGGTTGTCCCATGCACAGCGGAATGTTTTGGACATGCAGGACATGGGTGGCTGGTGTGTTGTCTCCCCCTCGAACACATCATCCCATTGGCTTATTAGCTGGGACAACTTGTCCCTAGACACACTGTGTGTGCGTGGGAGGGGAATTAGTTGGCTTGAGCAACTGGTGTTACTCATATGGGTGATGACTGCAGCTCAGGGGCAGAACTTCGTAGACAACGGGTATGTCAGCATCCTTGGCACCCTTGTCTGTCCAGCATGTGCCATGACACGTACGTGCTCCTCCTCACTGCAGTCAATGCTGAGCTATGGCTCTGCTAATTGTCTTTTGATGAAGAGCCAGATAAAAACTTTTTTTTTTTTTTTAATCATGTGCTGCTTAGGTATCACTCGGAAGAGCCCGCGGACACCACTCTCAGATCTCCAGGGAGCCAATACCATCAACGAGAGGACCCAGCGGTAAGTCTTTGCTTTTACCTTGGCCCAACAAGGAAATCTGGGATGGGCAATCACTGTCTGTCATTATAAGTGACCCTATGAATGCTTCTTATGAATTTTATCTTCTCTTGACTCTTTCTCTGCTCTGTGATCATACCTAAATATCTTTACTTGACCAAATGGCAGGCAGGGAGAGCAAACTCCCTGTGTTGAAAGGCTGTGTTGCATATGAGGTGGTAAGAAGCTTGCAAAAAAAATAATGAATGTGTCAATACCAAGGAAATAAAAAATTTACCAAGGATCTTTCTGACATGAAATGATGTGTTCAGGTGCTGCACAAGCACTATGATGATGGCTCTAGGAGCCACTGAGTGTGGAGCACCTGGGATGTTGTGGGGCTTGAGATGGTCCTTTGTCAAATGTTTGCTTGCTTTTAAGGGAAAGAAGTGTGTTAACTTAAAAAGGGGTTGATTTATACAGGTTTTATTTACAGTTTTAGTTTTTAATCCTCCCTTTGAGGAAGAGAGAGTTGAGATGAGTCTGAGACTGTCTCATAAAACATGTCCCTCAAATCCCCTGTTACAGTCCCTGCATCTCAGTGGGCTTCCCCTCCACACTAACTCAAATATCCTCTAATTATATGGTTAAACATTTTTTTTTGCTGACTTTAAAGTCTAGTGGCCAAGACAGAAATTAGATATTTCTAATTGTTCCTTGTTCTAGTGGAATAAAAGTGGCTTTTGTTGTCTGGCTTTGTTCAGCATGTGCCCTCTGCGTGCCATCAAGACTAGAATTGCCCTGAATTTCTTCCCTTTGAGATGGGTGCTGACAACCTACTGAAGGACAAGGGAATATTTTCATATCATTACAAGTTGGCTTATTTTCAGTAGCCTCACAGGATGCAATTCCCATAAAATTGTTGGCTTGAATTCATAAATTTGTGCCACTTCTCTAGTTTGGGCAGAAATCCAGCTTGTGCAAGCAATCTCACCCTACGGTGGGAAGGTGATGCAACCATGGTTGTCCTCACTTCAGTCTTTCTGACCCCTCCTTTCCTTTCTCCAAATGCTGTATCTGCTACAGCTCAAATTGGTTGGGTTATCACAGTAGTGGGGACATGGTAATGTTTGAAGCAGAGAAGGCTGTTGTCTCCAGAGGTGACATCCGTGGTTTCTAGCATCTCTGGTTGCTCAGGTTTCCCTGAACATGATGTAATGTGAAACTTTGTGCCAGTGGAGATCTTCACGTGTAGATAAGAGTTCTGCAGTTTCTCTAGCGAGCCTTCAAATCTGATGTTGTTCTTCTTCCCAGAAGAACATCTGTGAAGTGGGATGAGGCTTTTCTTGACTGTCCAGCTCCAGCTTTGGAGGCACATAATTCCATTCTCTTGGGCATCATCGGTGATGTCTTCCCAAGTGACACCTGTGCCCCTTCCTTCAGAAAGCACAAACCACCTCTCTTATAAAATCTCTAAAACTCAGCCTGTGTTTTCAGAGTAGGGAGGTGATTTTGATACCTTTTGTTGTGGATGATTTTGATCTGAAGAGTCATATCACACTCGATAAATGTTGGGATTTCAGTTAAATTGCACTTGTTGAACACAAAGGGGTAAATACAAGGGTGAAGGTAACACGTATAGAAGAGAAATTTACTTGAGCAGCTTTCCAGTAGATAGTCTAACGAGATTTACAGAGCTGAATTACACAGGAATTTGCTTTCAAAGCCATCTCATGATCATGTGGTCACTGATAAGTCTGTGTGGTACATCCAGCCCACAGGATACCCCGGGGCTTTCTTCGAAAAGCAAGTTTGAGGCATGACATCATGCAGGAAGTCATTGTGGAGGGTTTAGTGAGCCAAGTGCTCGCCTCTGATCTCAGAAGAAAGCAGAGGGGTGGTTTGCAGATGCTGGGGGAGGTGAAACCAGGCTTCAACAGAACACAGGGAAGCTGATGTGCCTTGGAATTGCCTTCACCAGCTGTTGAGTAATAAATGGCACGCCGTCGCTAACCAAAACCGCCCAGGCTGTCACTTTTCCTGCTGGTTTGTGTTCACTGATGTAATGGTTTGATGCATGGTGGTGTCTAAGCAGCATGCAGGAAAGCAGGTGTTGATCAGTCTGTCTTCAAACAGTTCATTGGCCTTGGGGAGATGATTGATCTCCCAAGTATGACAAAGGCTGTGTCAGTTGCCGTGCATCTGCCATCCTAAAGTGTCTGTAATGAGCAGAGCTGTGGGTTTATCCCTTTTCTTTTTTTTTCAAACCCACATAGGAATTTCTCAGATTTTCCATTCTCTAGCCTTGTTCAGAGCCACATATCCACACCCGGTGTCAAGCCTGAGTGTGTGTTGAGGTCAGCCAGGATTAATGGTGGGTTGGAGATCCCAAAAGTGGCCATTGAGGTTTCATGCTGCCCATCAACCAGGCATTTTGGTTTTTTCTTTCTGCATATGGGAGGTTTTTGATGGATGGGGCCTTAGTTGTGAAGAGAAAGAAGGTGAACCTGAGATCACCTGGATGTTAAAGTTTCTCACTGGCCTTTCTTAAATCAAACAGGCTGCTTAAAAAAAGCAGATCCTAGAGCACTCATCCAGGGGTTTACTTTGCTGTGATTCATCCTTTCTGTTAATAGCATTCCCTGTCAAAACACTGATTTCCTGGGGCTAGGAAGGAATTTAGAAGGTGCTGTGGTGAGGCGACTCTGACTCCTGCATCGTGTTGCTCCAAGGATCTGGCTCCAAGTTTTGAGCTGGCTCAATGACCAACTTCACAGGCTTTAGTTCTTAAGTTCCATGTGGTCCCTTCCTCCAAATCAACACTTCAAGGCAAAGAGCTGCCTTGTTGCTAGATCTCAGAAGTGACCACTGCTGGAGTTCCACTTAAACCACCATATTCTTCATCATCTTCACGACCAGAAGACTGGTCCTGCATTGAGTGTCCTCCTGTTCTTTTTCCTTCTGTCTGAGATAGCTCTGGAGGGGGTCGCAGACCCCACATCCTTCCTTAAATCACCTTTATTTCATAGGATGGTTTCTGCAAGGTTGATAGAGAATTTAAAATTTAAAAAAAACCCCCAAGCAACAGCAAAACACCAAAAACCCACCACCAAACCAAAAGTATTGCAGTTGGGTGCAGCCCAGGAGAGGCTTTTGCTTAACCCCAGACACCAAATGAAGGCTTCTCAACTCTGGACATTATTTGCCCTGATGTGTACCCACTTGCCTTCCTCCAAGGGAAGATTTTCATTCCTCTCACCCTTCCCTTCTGTCCTTCTGTAGCCAGGTGAGCATTTCTGGAGACCAAAGCAGTTCTGCTCCACGGCAGAGAGGACCAAATTGAGTGAACAATTTGGGATCAGGTCCCAGTGAGTCTTTTGGGCCAACCCCTCAGTCCAGCTGGGGCTAGCATCCTTCATTGGTGGCAAATAATTAGTTTTATTGCAAATTGTATTTGCTTTTGCTTTTTCTAAGAATTAGAAAAGACAGAGTCAGGACCAGCATCATCTAAAGTTGTGTCTATTAATGGTGACTTAATGATGGCAGAGGTCACAGCCTCATTTCTGTAGACCCAAGCCTTGCAACTGGGAGAATTGGGAGCCATTATTGTCAGACTGATAGTTATGATCCTTTTATGAATATTTGATTTTTAAAATGTGTTTAATTAGTTGATCTTTTCACATGGTGTCCGGCATCATGAACTCATCCCATGGGAGTGGATTTACACTTAATAAAGCAGAAACTCTATAAATTTCTACTGATTGATTATTTTATGATTTTGTTTTGTTTTGGTTTTTATTTTGCCATAGAACCATGACTGGGTTTTTTTTAATGCCTTCCTAATGCTGTGTGGTTTTTGGTGTTGCAGCGATGCCTACGCGGTCGGCTGGAACGGCCGGATGGGGATGAGGCACAGCAGGCTTGCCAGCCCCAGCACCTTCCTAGACAAAGACGGGATATTCGTCAACACGACCAACAGTAAACTGCTGGAGAGGGCCCACGGCATCCTCATGTCAGTGCAAAAGGAAGGGATTTGGGCTTTATTCCTAGAGCGTAATGAGCCGCACGGGGAGTTAGAGGAATGTAAACAGCCAGAATATAAAAATGCTGGGCTTTCAAGTAGACTTGGAGACATTTCACAGTTGGGTCAAAGCGACCCCAGTATGGTTTCTGTGTCTGATTTATTTAACTCTTACAGTCACAGACAGGTTTGCTTTGGGAGGGACCTTTCAAGGTCATCTAGTCCAACCCTCCTGCAGTGAGCAGGGACATCTGCAACCAGAGCAGGTCGCTCAGAGCCTCATCCGCCCTCACCTGGAATGGTTCCAGGGATGGGGCATTGACCATTTCTCTGGGCAACCTGGGACAGGGTCTCACCACCCTCAGTGTCAAAAATTTCTTCCTTATATATTCTTATCGTTCATTTGTAATGACAGACATGGGGAAGAGAGAGAAGGAAAGAATCTGATGATCAAACCAGTCTTGAGATAATGACAGCGATGTAATGCAGGCCTGTTTTTTAACATGATATCAAAGTTTCCATTACAAATTAAGTGGGGAAATGATGTCGATGATTCATGCTGCAGCCTCCCTCAGAAGGTTCAGAGAACATGGCCAAGGTGGCTGGAGTTAACGTTGGACAGGAGATAGCAGGAGGGTGGTCATGCATTTCATGACACTTCTCCCTTGCTCTGCCCAAGTTACCATCTTCCCCATCATTTCCAATGTAACGATTCCCTTTGTTTGGATACCATCTTCTCAAACCTATACCAGTAAATACATAAAACCAGTTTGCAGCATGCAGGTGCCTGGTTTCAGTGCAGGCTGTAGGATGCAGCTGCTTAAGGGGATCTGGAAGGGCTTGTTTTATCAACTCTTCTGTTCTGCAATTGCACCCATGGATTAACCTGAGCCTTTTATTATCTCCGCAGGCGAAATAAGAACTTCAAAGGAAAACCCAACCTCCCAAAGGTGAGCATGAAGCAGCATTTTTACCTTATTGATCTGTGGATTAAGGCTGGGGGTCCAATGATGAGATGCTGAGGGGTATGAGGAAGACCACTTGTAAGAATTTTGGTCAACTCCATTCTGTTCAGGGTTCTTCTAATTTATATGAACACAAAGGATTTGAGACCTGATTTTTGCTGGGAATGTGAGCACTTGCATCCTCCTTTCTTGGACCTGCTCTGGCTCCCATTTTCCTCCTTCTGGGAAGAAGTACATACATGCTGGTGAAACCTGATAATTAAATCTCTAAACTACAATGACCTGGTACCTGATACTAACAGACTTGCCTAATAATCACTTTCCCTCCAGCTTGGTTGCATTTATTTTAAGAGATGCCAAGAGATCTATTTTATCTAGAAGAATAATGCTTGTGGTGGTCCTTGCTGGTGTTGTATTGGTGGTGGACCAGGAGGAGCAAACTTTGGCTTTACTCCTCTTTGTCCCTGGAATGGTACAGATACAGTGAATCAATGAACTGCTCATTAACAGTGAATAGTTTGTCTGCAGCTCTTAGTGGACAGGAGAACTAAATTTCCCATGGTCAAAGATGGCTGTGGTCAGTCCTCAGAGGAAACTCGGGAATGTGATCTGGGCAATCTGGCCATGGCCAAACAGACCAGAGCTACATTTCAAGCCATCTCTCGGTGCTTCCCATTGAGATTGAGTGGAGTGGTTACCTAAGGAAGCCCTGCAGAAGGATATAGCAGATAGCATGACGATAAAATCTGTTTCTTTTGGATTTAACAAGAACAAATGGAGTCTTCTCTTCTTCCACAGCACATGCTGGATGTGAAGTCCCTCAAGCACCTCACCAACCTGACGCTGCATGACCGCATCACCAAATCTCTCCTCCATCTCCATAAGAAGAAAAAACCACCTAGTATCAGTGCTCAGTTCCAGGTAATCCTTTGCTTTTGGTACAGGGAGGTGAATGAAAAGCCAGTAACCTGGTCTGGGTTCCCAAGGTTCTTAGGAGGACACTTTCAGTCCTGTCCCACCCTCACCACTATTTAGGACATGAATTCACCTGAGGATGTGTCTTGGGTAAGCTGGGAGACACTGTAAAGTGGAGAGAAACAAGAGTGATGGTGGATATGGTGGGGGATCATAGACTGGTTTGGGTTGGAAGGGACCTTTGAAGGTCCCTTCATCTTGTCCAATCCACCACAATGCAGTGGAGCAAGATGGGACGTGAGGATGAGCTGCAGGTGTTGGTCCCTGTCCTCTGGTGCCTCACTTTCCAAGCCGTCACATCATGGCGCTTTCTCCGCTGATCTCGAAATGCCATTCTTTACACAATTTTCTCCTTGCATTCAGAAAGCAGCTCTTCAGTTAAAAATTCGCTTCTAAGCAAGCCTGGCTTGGTTTTGACTTGTAGTTTTAGAGTTTTTTTGGGAAATGTGGGTCATTTTATAGAAAGGTTAAGTAATTAAATATATATACACACGTGTATATGTATAAATCTACTTATATATCATTCACAGAATGCACATCTGTACATGTACATATAGATATTAAGCTTAGTCTAGTCGAGTGGTATGCTGGTTAAAATACACTTCTGCAGACTTTAATTCATACAACACCCTGGGAGGGTTGAAGCAGTGATGTCTTGGAGCAGAAACCCTTCCTGAAACCATCTCATCCTTCAAAGAAAACTCTGAACAGCCTCAGGGTGTGCAATCGAGATTGTTATATATCTATTTTTTTACAGTACATCTAAATAAAAGCTGCAGACATTCCCATTTTATGCAGCAAAGTGGATCATTTAAATACCCTTTTCCTTATGTTCTTCTGCTGGTCCCTAGTGACAATTTAACAATGTAGGAGCTGTTGTTAAGCCTTTTTTATTTCAATGAATAAAACCATATTTGAGTTGGAGGCAGCTCTGCTGTGACCGCCTGCATCTCCTCTTGGACAAGCACCAGGTGCTCCAGCCTTAATTTCATTTAACACTGCAAAGACAGAAGCATTTTCTCAAGAGGTCGTTGGGTTTTTTTTATATTGAGAGCAAGCTAATACAATTGCAACACATAGAATTGGGTTGCAGGCAGGAAACACAAATGTCTCCTGTCACAGGGATTTTATTTTTGGATGATAAATGCTGCCTTGTGGCTCATGTCTGAACAGCAAGCTTATGGCTGCCCCATCACAGATTGATTTTCACCATGCCTATATTTACAGTAATCTATAAGGAAAATATTCAAGGATGCCGTAAGAGCAGCAATGGTTTTCACAGTTGAAAACTAGACCTGCACCACATCCCAGTGATTTATAGCTTTCCTTTTTACCCTGCGTGCAGGTGGTGCTCTAGAGAAAGGGCTGCTGCCCTCTCAAGCCTGTGGCAATCCCAAAATGATTCATCACCCTGTGTAACACCAAATACAGGGAGTGAAATTATGGATGGCTGGAAATTTCTGCTGGCAGATGGACAAAGGAGCAGGATACAGGGTTAATCTGGGGACCTCACATGGCCTTTATGGATTCCTGATGAGCAGATGGCGGAGGGTGCCCAAACCATCTGCCGTGTGTGCGGGATGTAATAGAAATATCCCCTTCCCACGTGGCTGCTGATCATTGTACCAGCTCATTTCCACCATTTCCAGTGCAGGGAGTGCTTTGTTTGCTGGTGTTTCTGCTCTTTGGCAAAGGGGTTGCATCCCATGTCTGTCCCCTCCCCTTCCCTCCCAGCAGCCCAGTGTGGGGTACAGTGGGATGATGCAGCATCACTGCTGGTTAATATCCTATTATCAATTATTATTCAAAATATTTCTAGGGCACAGTGAAAAAAAAAATAAATGCAGTTGAGGAGCCCAGCCAGCTGCAGACTGACTCAGCATGCTCTTATTTGTAGGGTGCTTTTATTCCAAGAGCTTGTGCTTGGCTACAAAAGAGCCAGAGATTTGTGAGGTGGAGGAATGACTCAGTGTGATGTCCTGCTAGAGCCGTTGGACATAGCAGCGGTGTCATTATAAATCAGTTTTTATAGGCTAGTCTTCTAATAATGATGTGGAAACACAGGGAAACATAAAACAGGGAGTTGGAAAACCCTCGATTCTCAGTGGTCACAACTGGGCAGAGGAATAGGGCCAGGAATATGCCAGCATGGAAAGTATTGTCCTCTAAAAACAACCTGTTTAGGATTCACAGACTTCAAAAATCATTGCAAATCCCAGATCACAAATTCCAGGTATTTCCATTGCAAAACTGTCGTGAAGAAACTTCATTATTAGGCCACCAATGAAGTTTTGACCATTAAGAGTCAGGAATAAATGTTTTGCGGAGTCACTTTTGAGGAAAGAAAACTTGATTAGTATTTAAAAGCCACCAGTGATTGGTGGAAGATGTAAAGCCATGTCTTGGAGCTCCCACTCACATCTAGAAGAGGCACTTTAGTGCAGAGCAGGATGTGACCTTGGGCTCCAGTGGCAGATGTGAAAAGGTCTAACTGGAGATCTCAAAGCACAGCCCAGCATTATATTTATCTCTGGCTAATTTGTTGGGTGCAAAGATAAAACCAGCCAAGTTGCTTGGGCTGAAACACTCATTTTGGACTAGATGACCTTTAAAGGTCCTTTCCAAGACAAAACATTCTATGATTTTGGGGAACAATTTCCCATCTGAATGGTTTACTCATAAGTTATTCCATTTTTAAATTATTATTATTATTGTTTTCTAGTTCAAGTGC
>JANHGN010025852.1:29931-43766 GCA_024605025.1 Megaceryle maxima | reverse complement strand
AAAAAAACAAAAAAAAAAAAAAAACAAAAAAACACCCACAAAAAAAAAAAAAAAAAAAAAAAAAAAAAAAAACAAAACACAAAACAAAACAAATGATATTCCAGTGATGAATGGTTTTAATTAGAAGTAGGTAACAAACACTTCTTAAAAGATAAAATTTCAAGCAGTTTCTATACTTTAGTGCTCCTGGAAGGCAAATAGTATTTATTCTTGAAGCAAGAATTGGAGAACTAATTTAGCTTAGCTTTAATTTAGTGATGATACAATTTAGCTATAATTAAATTGGAGAAAAAAATCTAGGTAACAAAATGTAGTTAATTTAGGTATACACTTGGTTTTGTTCATCCGTAATTAATTTGCTCTTCAAATGGTGAAGTATTACCATCCCTAGGTAAGCAGAAGTGCAGTCAACAGTCCATAACTTCTACAGCATTACTGAAGTAGTTTGGGAGTGAAAAACTGGTGGGATAATCTTTAAACTAAGACCTCTTAACTTAAAGGTTACCTCATTGTGTCTTGGTTATTGGATCATTGACTTTCCTCTAGCTGAGTGGGCCTGACTGTGACAAAAATTGACCCATTACAATTTACGTGTTTTGGACTTCCTACAGGATTGAGAGAATCATGGTTTTCATCAGTGATGCTAGATTTTTGTCAGTCTAATTTTTTTTGGTTTCCTACTCCATGAAGATTGCTGATAGGTTTGGAAACATGAAGTCAAGGTTCAAAATAAATTCATAAATCTTTCATAATGTCATTAAAAATAAAATATTAAAGCTCAATGTAGTAGCATTGACATTCCTTTCTTGACTGAGGCGAGAAGGAAGCACATCCATACCAAATATCTTCATTCAGTAGTGAGGAATTTCATTTATGCAGTTTTAAAATTTATCTTCAGGAGCAGCAACTGATTCTCTGCATGCATCTGGATAATTTGACTATACCAATATTGATCCATGCTTTTGCCATTGTTGTTAATCCCTCTGGGAAACGGATTCTTCCAGTAATTGTTGAACAGATGTTGGTTGTTGATTTTTGCAGTTTTATTTCTTGGTACTTTCATTTTTCTCAGAAGGAGGAGAAACTTTCTTAATCCCATGCAGAGATAGAAATATAAATGACAGCTAAAAATATGCTGAATTTTCTGTCCTTCTCCAGCTCTTGGGATACACACTGCATTGAGAAGGGAGGATAAGCATGACTGCATGTATCTCTTTGAAGTACTTTATCAGTGCTCTTAAAAAATATCAAAGAGGAGACTTAGGCCATGTAAAAATAGTTATGATTACATCCTCTTCGGCTGCATCTGATAGAGTTCCCATGCGGTACACTTGTGAGATGACTACCTGAATATTCAGGGGGAAAATGGTGGTTTTCAGGGATTGAAAAATTGTCTCTCGCATTTCTCAAGCCATTTTTTATTTCCTTGCCAATTTGTAGTTTATGTTATTGCTTTGTTTCAAGGGTCATGGATTTATCCTTAGCTGGTAGATCATATCACCATTTTAAAACCTGGCTTTAGTAACTTAAATTCTACAGGTTTTAATTTAATAAAGTGTTTGCAGTTCACGTTGCATTGCCTGTAAATGCCTGCAGTTTCAGGTTTTTGAAGCAACGAAGCCCATAGCGTGAACTTTCTGTTTAATGAAATATTCAGTGCTGCTCTCCTTCCTCTGGCTTATTCTGTGTTATCTCCCGGGGTGAATTTGCTGCTTCTGAATGGGCTTTGAGTGGACTTTCTCCCATCTTCTGTTGCTGCTGAATTCAGAAGTGTTTCCTCAGCCATACCTGGATTGTACTAGAAACAAATCCAGAGGGGTGTAGGGGCTGCTTTGTCCTGGGGGTTGAGGGATGATGCTGAGGGGTCAGAGGTGGATCACATCCTGCTTACACAAGTTACCACAAACTCACCATTCTGTTTCTTTACGTGGGTAATATCAGCACAGAGTCATGCACCCACCAACATGGACAAGAGCTTTACAGTTAATATTCACAGGATCACAGACTGGTGGGGTTTGGAAGGGATCTCTGGAGATCATCTGGTGCAACCCCTGGCTCCAGCAGCATCACCCAGATCAGGGAGCCCAGGATCACATTGTCCAGGCAGGTGTGGAATCTTTCCAGAGGAGGAGACTCCACAACCTCTATGGGCCAGGTTCTGGCACCCTCACAGGAAAGAGGTTTTTCCTTATATTTACAACTGATAAAAGGTCATGGTAGGTAGGAAATGTATTTTTTGGTATAAAAATGGTAGTAGCTGCTTTGTCTTTGTTGCGCGTACCTTGCATACCATACAGAAATATTTCACCAAAGTGAATTTTGAGCTGGATCAGTCTGGTTGCTTGGACCCCCCATAGCTCTACAATTGAACAAGAAGGTAACCTCCTCCACATGTTCTTGGAAGGAGCTGCCATGAGCTGCCTTGCTGTGAATTGCCTCACTCTGGTGCATCCATAGGGATCTTTGTATTTTCACACATCCCTCGTTTGTAGGGATCCAACAAGTAGCAAGCATTTGCATAATTTTGTGACCTTGCTGTCAGTACTGCCTTGGTTTTTACAAAAAAAGCAGCCCAGAGGGCTGTGCAATGACTGTGGCTGTGCACGAGTCCTGCTGAGGCAGCATCATGGGATGGCGAGGGCTGGGTCTCTGTTCCTAGTACTAGTGTGACTGGGGTAAGTGCTGCATCCTTTGACATTATTCATGATTTACATTTGTTTGAGTTAGGGAAGAACAGGATCCTATGTCACCTGGACAGGCTAATGGTTGCTTAATTATTAACAAAAAAGAATTTGTGCAATTACATTTTGTCCCTCCTTCTGGCCACCTTTAAATGACTTCATAGTGTGGCAGTATGTTTTTGAAAACTTCTGTGAAGAAATTTTATTCAGTGTCTGTTTTCATTGCTGGGTTATCTCCTATTTTTAATTCACTTTATATTTAATTTCCAATTCTCCATCCTTCAAAAGTCTTTATAAATGGCTACATAACAAGCGCAAATTTCTCTCCTGTTCAATGAAAAGTACCAATCAGACTGTGATGGCTGTGACATCTCTTACTAAGAGAGAACAAAGAAACCACTCAACTCTAAATAATCTAAGTCTGGCTTGTCAGAGTTGGGGTACGTGGCCTATTAAGTTTTATTGAGGGCATGTTGCAAAAGCAGTGGTGCTTAAAGCAGTGCACAGGCCCTTATGTCATTAGTTATGCATAAGGCACAGTGATCTTGTTAAAATCAAATTTTATTCAAAGAAAGCAGAACTATCTCCAATAAAATGGTTATACAGCATAAAATCAAGTAGTGCTGCTTTGCAAGTTGGAAATGCCACGTTCTTGTTTCCTCTGTTTAGCTTCTGGGACTGTGTAGCTGGGAGGAGGTTCAGGGTAAGGGGGCAATCTTATCCATGTGGATAAATACCTGACAGGAAGGAGGAGAGAGGATGGAGCCAGTGGTGCACAGTTAAAAGACAAAAGGCAACAAGCACAAATAGCAGTACAGAAGGCTCCACGTAAACAGGAAAATGCTCTTTTCTGGTGAGGGTGGTCAAACACTGGGACAGGTTGCTCAGTGAGGTTGTGCAACCTCTATTCTTGGAGACAGTCAAGCCCATCTGGGTATGGCCTTGAGCAACCTCTTTTGGCTGCCTCAGATCTTGAGGGGTTGGGCTGGGTGGTCTCCAGCGGTGCCTCCAACCTTAGCCCCTCCGTGACTTGGCAATATGCTGTGTAGTATAATTACCATGCTGAGACTGTCCTAAAATATTTCACTGAGTTAGGTCGGGTGGCTGTAAATAGTAAAACTAACCATGGTGAGCTGTTATAGTGTGGTTTGTTCCTATGAACAACCTGTCATCCCAGACTTCACATCTTTCTTCAGTCAAGGTGCCTCAACATTTGTGGAGATGCCTGGGAAGCAGGTCTTTCTGAGATAAATATCAACCAGCTTCCTCTTGGCCTTCAAACTGCTCTGGTCCAAGTAGTCAGCTGAATGTGAGCTGTGGTGCACCCATCTGTGCTGTCCTGAGGAGTAAATCTGCAGGCAGAGCTGCTCTCGGGCCTGGCTTTGCCTCCCAGCCTGCTGCTGGGATCAGCTCTGCTGTGCTGGAGTGCAAATGCAGCTGATAGGAGTGGCAGCACTGTAGTTTGGCATACACCCTTCCCTCATGTCCTGTTTTTGACATTGTGTTTTCTGGGAAGGGCTTTGTTTTGACGCTTTCTCTGCTGCTTAGTTTTTTGCTGTTAAATGCAATCAAGTTTTCTGATGGGAAATTCAGTTTATTGAGAGACAGGTGCTTCCTTTATTCTTGCTGCATTACTTGCAGACTTTCCTGTAATCATTAAAAGTTTGGTGCTAGCAGCATGCTGTGAGGATTCCCTGGTCCTGTCCAAACAAGCAGAGCTTTTCTGTCTTGTAGGTTGAATAGAAACAGAAAACTTTTATAGCAAAGCAGCAAACAATACTGCACCTCTGATGTACTTGGAAAGCACGAGAACTCTGTTAAACAATTTTTGTTGGTGGCTTCTCGCACTTTGCGTATCTCCATCAGCCATTCATCATCTGCTCCTTTATGCAGCATGACCACTCTCCAAAACAGTTGAGTTTATGCTTGGCACAGGTCTCAGCTCCCTGACACCCCAGCTGAGTGTTCTCTGGCTTTCCAACTTTGGTTCATGCATTGGGTCAAGCCAAAGTGCCAATCTCAAGCTCTACCTTGGTGTAAAGGAATAGGTGGGCACCAGAGCTGTGTGGTCAGCAGTCACCAGAGATGGTCCTCACCCCTGAGCAGGGATGTTGGCATGTGGCCCTGCTCCCCTGCAGCTGGCAGAGGCTGCTGTGGGCACAGGCAGCCTGTGCTGGCTACATAGGCGGCTGCTGCCATTTTTCAGTGAATAGCCATAATTCTCAGGCAACATTGCTCCAGAAAACAGTCATGTTATTTATCTCCTTCTGCTGTGATGTTTTGTTGTCTTCTCATTTGGCATCTTCATTTGATTCTTTATTTGACGTTCTGGTTCCTGATGTTTATCTGTCAGCCTAAATGGCAAGTACCAGCTGTGACTTACAACTCCTTCTGCTGGTATTTGTAGTAGATCTCAGGCCTCTCTTCGGCTCTTGTGTGTTTCTCCCAAGTGACCTGTGTGTTGCAACTCCTACATTGTCATTCACAAGACTGTCATCATGACTAAACCGTTGTTCCACAGATTTAGAACTATACATTTTCCACACAAAATGAGTTACAGCTGTTATTTTCCAAAATGGGGTGTGCACTTAAGTTTTCCTTATTGATGAAACCTTGTGCATCCCCTCTTGCCTTGTCCTGTCAATGGATCTCCAGTGCTGTGTGGCTGAGACATTACCTGCAGGATTTCTGCCTGGTCAAAACCAAAAAAAACATCACTTTAAATGTGACCAAACCCTTCAATCCAGGAATTTATCATAAATTATTGCTGAATTTCCTTAGAATGATCATTGGTAACTGCTGGAGAATTATTCTATAGTAACTTAGAGGCTGAGCTCAAACATTCTGTACAGTGTGAAATCCAAAAACTTTGAATGGGTCATTTTTACAGTTGATTACAGGGCTTTACTCCTCTAGCCTTCGTAGATGCATCTTTGAATGGCTTGATTGATGTAAAGAATTGATGCTGCGGTTCTGAAAAGCCACTTGCAAAACTTGCATGCTAGAAACAAAGCATTAAAGATTGAGACTTGGAGCCTGCAGAAATGTTAACTTGAAGAAAAATAATTCAATAAAAAGAAATCTGAGTATGTGCTCAAGTCCTGTTTCTGGAACTTGCTCAGATTTGCCTTAAATTAAGCATAAGTTCCTTAGTCTTAGCCCAGAAAAGTATAAATACTAAAAGAATGATGTCTTTCTCTGTCCTTATGGATCAGTCCCCTAATGTTATTCCCAAGATGATGGAGGATGGATATATGGAGCTATCAGACAGGAAGAGGGTTTTCCAGGACTGTTGTCCCTTAGTGTGAGCCAGGACAGGAGGAGCAGGAGGAGGGCTGTTATGTTGGTTTAGTTGCCAAGAGAAAATGAGACTAAACAGTGATGTGTGAATTGGGCCTGGTCTCCGTCCTATCAATCTCAGTGGAAATTTACCGGGGACATCACTGAAAAGAATGTTTAGGTTTCCAATTTCTGATATTGTAAGACTAGGGCAAACAGGCACTGATGGCACTGGGCTGCTGAAGGAGCTTGAGTGGGTCTAAGAAAAGATGAACTGGCCAGTTTATGGCTTTGATGGATCCCGAGAAAATGCTTTTTCTTTCCTTTGACAGATGCTCGGGAAAGTGTTTCCCAGAGCAGTCTTGACTCGGTTTTTGTGAAGCTGAGCCAGCCTGCACAATACCATAAATGTCTTAGACTAGATTCAAAGTGCCGGAGTGAACCTAGAGAAGAAACTTGCAAACATGTTTTTGTTTTTGCGAATCAAAATGTAAATTTGGAAAGGGAAACGTAAGTGTTGGCATCTAAGTTTGAAAGGATGGTCCATTAACAATAAGGCTTCCACAAAGGTTACATTTCTGACGTTGTATTGCACTGTGTGTTTTATATGTTATGCTCCTTTAACCAACTATGTGGCTGTATCCAAAATCAGAAGGTGAACTTAAAAGTGGAAAAAGGAAAATTCTTCCTTCTGGGAAGCCAAACGAGGTGGATAAATGACACAGATGACTTCACTAATTTATGTTCTCTGTGATTTGTGTGATGAAACACAACACACATGCTGTTCCCTCTGTTCCTTAGAGCTTTGGGTAGTTTACTGTTTGTGGCTGTAAAAACACAATAGGGAATACCTCAACATATGCTGGAGCTGAACTGGATGAGAAATAGCAGCAGCTCATCTGTGAAACACCAAATGCATCTTCCTGAAGTGTTTGTTGAGAAAAACAGGCATTCTGACTTGATGATTTTCAAAACCTGTTGGAATACGCTTAATCAGAGGCATTGCCTCTTAAATGCATAAATTACCCTTAAAAAACCACAACCCTTTCTTGCTTCATTAAAAATAGCTTCCCACTTGATGGGTTCATTTGTTAGGACAGGCCCAGATAGCAGTCAGATTGCTACTCCGCTGACCACAGGGTTCCTCATTTATTTAACATTTATCTCAGTACTCAAGGAGGGGAAAAAAAAATAAAGCATTCTGCAGCTCTTTATAGCTCTCCTCTAATAAAATGTCATCTTGCAAAACATTGATGCATCCACTTACCTTCTGTTACAACTCAGGAAGCCCTGTCGAAGGATGCGCTGGGTGGTTTGAACACCTGAAAGGGTTCCTGTTGAGATGAGCAGCCAAACAGACAGTGATACGAGCCCAGATCCATCTGCCCATGTGAACCTGCAGAGGCCTGGGGAGATGCTCCTCGGGAGGCCTTTGGCTGAATCACTCTGGTCAAAGTGGTTTTTAAAAGATAGTCTTGACATAGTATCCACAGTGTGATGGCTTGCATGCTAAAACTGTTGATTTAACACCCTAAAATGTTTTGGCAAGCAGAGATGATGAAAATGATGGTAAATATTTAATTAGGTTGAGATCTTGGTTAGGAGGGATCTGGGAGTTTAGCTTAAGTGACTGAAATAGCCTTTCCTTCCACCTAGGAAGGAACTGAATTATAGGAAATCTCAGAATTAGTCTGATTTACAGACAATTTCCAGACTGAATTTTTTGTTTTACTGGTTCAAGACATTGGGGTAAGTTTTAGATTCATTTAGAAATGGTTATCTGAGTTAAATTGTTCACAGTTTATCCATTTTAATAGCTGTGATCTTTCATTTGCATTTAGGCACAGTGGATTTAATGATTAGAAATCTTTTTAAAAATGATCCCAAGTGAGGTTTTTTTAAAGGATTCATTAACTTAATTTCTTTTGCTCTTGAGATATGAGAGTCTTAGTTCTGTGTTTTACTTGCTGCTGTGATATGCTAGGAATTCTAGAGCTAATATGTATGTGACTTTGCTTATTTGACATTGAGTTGTATCTGTCAGCAGATGACACTTACAGGTCATTCATCCTCATTGAGATTTTGAAGTTACTGAGTAATTTTTTTTATTCTTTCAGAGGCTGTTCATTTTAATGATATTTTGGTCTGCATTGAAACTCTACGGCCAACATTTTCAGTAAAAGTCTATATAGGTATTAAGTAAAGGTCTGTGTAGATATTAAAACTAATAGACTGTTTCTAACAATTGATGAGTATAACATTTATGGATCCCTCTGTTCCACTCAAATTTATAATTTGGTGTATGCAAAGTTTCTTGCATCAGTAGAATCTTTCAAATTTCAAAATGCACCTGAAACTTGAGGGACAATATTAGTAATACATTTTGACAGCAGTAGTACTGTGAAACTATTGTCTTTTTGAAAAAGTGTCCTCAATATTTAGATTACATTACCATTTCTGTAAAAATGATGCTAAAGTTGTGATGAGAAGTAGCTGTTTCCAGCCTTATCTATTGGTTAGAGCTGCAGGAGTTGCACAGAGCTACCTGGAATACAGCTAGAGATGGATTTTTCAGAAGACTGTGGGGTTTCATTGGAAACAAGGGATAGAGCAGCAATATCAGCAGGATTGCACAGGGCTGTTATTTTTTGGTGAGGATAATGCTGTCTGTACTTGTATGAAAGCCACCTTACACTTCCTGGGTCCTTGACATTGCAATGCTGCAGCCACCGCCTGAGAGCAGATGGGTTACAAAGCTCCCTCTGATGTTGTGGGTTTCTTCAGTCTTCTAAAACTTAATGCCAGCCCGATACCTTATTAACGAGAAAAGTGCATTTATCTGACAGTCGATGGTGCTAGGAGCAAGGAGTATTGTGCACGAGGCTGGTGTGAATCCCCAGATAGAAGTGGATGTTGATGGCATCAATAACAAACGCACTGAGAGACAACGGCTTCAGCAGGGAGGAGCAGGGAGAGCAAATCTCAGCGGCGGCAAATGGCTCTTGTACGTGTCAAAACTGCAGTTTGTAGCAAAGTCCCTTCTGCTTGAAGGGCTGGGGAATGACTGAGTTTTGGGTTGGTTGATTTTTTTTTTCAGATGTTTACTTTGGAAACTCTTTTCTAGCCTGAAAAGGAGGACAGTCTCACTTATCAAACCTCTAGGTATGGGGCAGTCATTTGAATTTTACTAAAGGACGGAAATGGATGTATTTTGACTTTGAGGCTATTGGCAGAAATGCAAAAGAACACTTGTCAGACACCTGTAGTTCAAAACCACTTACAGGTACTGACTCTCTGTGCTGCTGCTGCATAAGTCATCCTTCATTTACAATTCATCAGTCCCCCTTAACTCCTGTATAAGTAGTTACCTTCCATTTAGACACCATGGGGGTGTTAACACTGAAAAGGTGAAGTCAGCTAAGAGAACCACTCGAGTTAATGCAGAAATGAGGGCAATATATTAATGTAGCAACAGGACATCTAGCTTTTTAAATTTAAAGCCAGGAGCTTGAAATTATATGTGTAAAAGACACTTAATGGGAGCAAATGCACCTTTATTAAAGACATATTGAATAAGGTACTGCACCCAGGTTATCGAGTGATCGGCACTTTCTTAAATAAGCATTGAAGATGATAAGGGCTTGATTATTTTTTTTTTTTCTGTTGAGAGATTTCTTTCACTTGTGGCAGAGCTGGTTTTGAAAGAGATGTCACAGTGCAAAAATAAAAAAACCAAGCATGAGTGTCTGTAAGGCGACACAGGCATGTGTGCTGTGCTACCTGCCCATCCTTTCAGCTCTGGTTTGTAGGCTGGCCACAGCAATATCTCTGTAGCTGTGCTGTTTTAGAAGCATGCTCAAGGGCAAGAGTGAAGTTTACTGTATGAAATTTCTACATTTTCTCTGGAGAAGGGGGGGGGGAATAATAAGATAAATAGCAGTAGAAATGTCATCAGTACAGGATATCATGGAAAACAAGAAAATTCAAAACCTCACTGCAGAGAAACAAGAAGTGGTGAGGTTGAGAAACAGTGACCATGAGAGCAGGAGGCCACAAGGAAATCTGAGGGCCCAGGTTTCCACCTTGCTACCTGTCCTGCCCATGCACCACATGCTTATGATGCCTGGTAAGCGGCCTGGGGGTTTCGCCAGACACAATGTGCTCGTGCCCCCCAGCTCGGAGGGCAGGGGAATGGCACAGGGGTTCTGCAATGGATTGTTTTCATCAGATGTGGCTCTGCTTTGGGATGAAACCCAAAGGACCTGGACTTAAAGCATCATGTAGTTTTTGATTGTGTAATAGTTTGGGTCCTGTGTCTTTGTGGTAGAGCCTGGCATTTTGTGCTTATGGGAGTCTTTAAAGGTATTAGGGCATTAAAAATTTTGGGTTGAAACTTGTCAAGGGGAAATAATATCTGCAATTGCTCAGCTTCCTGATTAAAAAGTCACAATGGTATTTAACTAAGCAATGTTTTTTCAGGCATGATTAGTAATACCTTAATTCAACACAGCAACAAAAAAATATTGATTTTATTGCCCTCTATTTTATCGATCGTGAATTTAACTGAAATAAATATTCAAAGTACGGGTGAATAATATTACTTCAGTGAGCTTTTGACCACATTTCCTTCTGCGTCTCACTAACCTGTTATTGTTTGGCTTACTCAGCTTTTCACATCTGTAACTCCAGAGACCTACATACCAGCAAGGAACAATAAAACAACCAACTGCTCTGTTTGCCTTCCTACACTGAACAATGTTTTATGCACCTTGTCTGGCAAGCTTTTCTCTTGTGAATGTATTTTGGTAAAACTGAGGATATTAATTTTTTTTAGGACCCAACAAAATGTGACTGCTTGGTAGCTGTGGTCAAGCAGTTTTTTCTCTCGGCTGAAGACAATCATTAATATTAAGTATTTTGAACTACGTATCTGAAATATTCATTGGACTGGGTTTTGGACCAAATGTATCAGGAGATCATCTCTGCTTCAGAAAACTTTTAACATTGATAATGTGAGAGAAATGAGAGCTGATGTGTACAGAGGGTCCAAGAACCTGTTTGTTACAGTAGTGATCAGGACTGAACCAGAAATACAAACTCTCTTGCACTATTAAGTGGTCTTTAGTCACTCACTGTAAGGGAATAGCCCAATCTAAGTATTTATTGGGTTGATTTCAGTATCAGGTCATTATTTTGTAGATTTAATCTTCATGTTAGCCTCTCATGTTGGTGCAAATATAGAGCTATAGCTCTCAGTCAAGTAGGTGCAGATAAATTAGTTTGTGTTTTCTGCAGTCTAAGGTATTTTGTTTTTCTGACAGATTTGAATCTGAATCGCCACACTGTCACCAAGAGGAAGACTTCTCTGCTGAGCTTAAAAATGCTCTAAGATGGGGCTGATGCAGATAACATTGAGGTTAACAGGTAAGAATCTCACTGCCAGATGGCAAACCCACTTTTGCAGTAAGGTTTGGAAGCCAGCATGTGCTGATGGCTGGTTGCCTTCCAGCAGCTCAGGAAGAAGGGTCATCTGTACTTGGGGAAGATACTTGTTCATATGTGAGGCTATTGTCAAACTGTCAAGAAGGGAGTAGAGTGGTTATAATGGTCTTACTGGAAAGGAGGACTTGGTTTGGTGAATAGAGCAGCCTTGATTTATATACAGAAAATCAGTATGGAAAGTCATTCATGTCATCCTGCTGCATCAACACCATCGCACTGAAACTGTTCTCAGCAGATATTTGTGTTACCTATTAGAAGGTTTCCGTGGTCTCTATGGGCAATCTGTCCCTGTGCCTAACTGTCCTTACCATTCAGAATTCTTTCTTTATGCCTAAGCAAATTCCCTTCGGCTGCAATTCAGTTCATCACTTGTAGTTTTCTCCTTGGGGACCATGGAGAAGAGTTTATTCCCAAATGCTTTAGTTACCTTTAATACACTGGCATAACGCTCTCATCCCTTCCCTTGGGCACCTACAAAACAGACAGCCTCAGTTTTCTCAGTCTTCCTTTATTGGTCATGTTTTTTAGATTTCAGGTTTTTTCCTCTCCCTTGTGTCTTCTCTTTGCTTGAGCCACATCTTGATCCCTGTTCCATGAGTCAGGATTTCAATCTAGCCCACCAGTTAAGGTAAACCCTTCACTTCTTCCTTAGGTTGATGTGAGAAATCTTCCTTAGAAATGATAAACCTAGAATTTTTACATCACCTATTATCTGTTAAAACTTCCCTTATGTTTTTTCTCTCCTAATTACTTTTCCTCTATCTGCTGCTTCAATAAAAGGCTCAGGGATCCCATATGGAATAGGAAGGCACACAAATTACTCGCGCTTTGAAAGGAAAGTAACTAATTCCAAAGCTAATGATACATGCTGAGTTTCTCCAATCCATATAGTTAATTTGCACATGAGTAAAAGATACTCTGCATGGATTTTTAAACACACCTGAGGTATCCCCATGGAAATGGTTTTCTATGAAGAAAGGTTGTTGCCTGTTCCTCAGTAAAGAAGGGTTAATTTAACCCACAGAAGCAGTAGAGTTCAAGGGAGCTTAAGAATGATTTTATAAAGGGGGAAACAAAGTTCTCTTTTTCTTTATGCTCCAAGACAGTTTTGCTCCAAGAGTTCACATGGAAAACTGTTTAAACCAGGAATGATATTATAAAAGCTGAAATTAATGCTGCACAAAATTCTAGAGAAGTGTGAAGAGTGGCAAAGATTTATCTCAGCCCACTGTCAGCAAAATGAGTTACCCTTGCTTTTCATAACCTATACAGCAGTGTTTTACATACCTTTGCATAAAATAGAAAATATTTGCAACCTAGGGTGAAAAACCTGTTAAAATAAAGATGATTTAATTTTGCTACATTGCTGATTACCTGTGATCTGTAACACTGTGGTGAGCTACTTTAGCTTATCCAGAGACTTTTACAGGCACTACTTTCGTGGCAGAGAAAAGCAAATTTTACTGGGAAAACAACTGTTCTTGCCCTTTAAATTCTGAGCCTTCTGTACAGGACCCCAGGCACAAAAGGCACATAACCAATCTTGTAGCCGTGAAAGCAACAGCACAAAAAGGAGCTTTCTCTCCCAGTTTAATTTTCCGTGGTTACAGAAATGAGGCTACCAGCTGTTTGAATTACAGTGTGCAGTGACACAATAATAAGAAAGTTAATCTCTTTAAGTAGCTATCATATTCTCGGTTTTCATTGGCAACTCCTTGCCTCATATTCCCATTTACCTGTAAATCTGCATCTAAATGGAAGCAGCAATGTTCTTGGTACAGGTGGGGGAGAGCAGAACACCTGCAGGTAGCTGCTGTGAAGATATCAATGTACAAAAAGAGTGTGTGTGTGCATATATATGTGTGTTTTATCGAAGTTTGAGTAGGATCACCAAGTATGGTTGGAAGGAAATATGTAGATGCTGCTTTTGTCACGTCCTGGATATTTTTCAGCATGCATTGAAAAACTTACAGGTTTATTAATCTACAGGAGTATGGTCTGAGTTGAGGGATGAATCCTCACTTAATCCTTGTGGTTGTAAGCTGGTGAGGTTTTCTGAACCAGAAGGACACCTCGGGTGTCCTGGTGTTCAGCTGCTCAGGCTTATCACACGGGTCAGCTCCAGTTGGAAACTTCACAAGCTGCATTTTCTATGAATGTTTTTTGCAAGTGAGATGGTTTTTGCAAACCTCAGAAGGGCACCTGATAGTTTTGAAGCTTTCTGTTGTGGAAATAGAGGAGAGCCCACTGGGAACAGAAGGATTTCTTTTTTCTTTTTTCTTTTTTCTCTCTTTTTTTTTTTTTTTTTTTTTTTTTTTTTTTTTTTCTTTTCTGTAGGTCTTAAAGTATGGATAGAACAGTGCTCCTTCAGGC
>JANHGN010025852.1:0-24778 GCA_024605025.1 Megaceryle maxima | reverse complement strand
TGTTAAGCACACAAAGGAGAGTGCAGCAGTTGCTCTTGACTGGGAGATGTGTTTTGAAATCTATTTGGTTTGCCTTTTTTTTTTTTTTTTTTTCATGTAGACAAGTAGCATTTTAAAATATCTTTGATTTTGGTGGGTGGCTGTCATTCCTGCAGGCTTGGTGCTTGCTCTGAAATACATTTTATCACAGGCATGGGCTATCCTTTGCTGAAAATGCCTTGGAAGTGACCTCATTTTGGTGCTGCTGTGGTCTCCAGGCATTCTTTGTCTTAGAAGCCTGAAGAGCAGCCACAACTACACATCTCCTCCTGTAAGTTATTTCTTTGAATAGTCCCATATGGAAGGAGTGGCATCACTTTGGTGCCTGTGCTACGAACTTTTCAAGACCTGGAAGTCTCAGACCCCAAAGCCATGTGTTTGGGTCTGCACATACCTATAAGTAAGCTGAATATCTGGTCTTGGTGTGATGCATTTGTGGCAAAGCATTCTACTACATATGGACCTCTTGCTCCAGCCATGAAAGCATTTCAAAGACACGCTAGCATTTACTGTCTCTTCAGGAGGCAGCATAAAAGAGCAGATAGTGTTGCTTCTTTCATTAAAAAAAAAGGACTTATGGCTTTACAAATACTTTGAAGTGATTTTACTAAAATGCAACCAACAATTTAAAAGACTTGGAATTTTGTTCCCCAAGCAGACATGATTTCCCCATTGCTGTCTGCCAGGGTTTGTGCGGTCTGGCAGTGTTAAGCTGATGGAAAAGGTGTCCTGCTCCTCATCAGTTTAGGCCATTTGTGCAGATCTGATAAATCCACCTTGGTAGGCAACATTCAGTTAAGCAGAAATCTGCTGAAAGAGTAAAATCAACATCCCGCTCATTGCATTTCTTTCCTCACAGAGGGAGGGTCACAGAACATGCTTTTCCCCATTTACCTGTTTTCTGGATTCTCTGGGTTGATCAGTTTTACTAAATGAAAACCCTTGTCTGTCCTTTTTTTTTTTTTTTTTTTTTTTTTGGTTGATGGGGTTAAATGACTCTGATGCCTGAAAGAGAAAATTCCATTTTCAGGTCCATTTTCATTTCAAAAGGTTTCAGGTCATTTTCATTTCAAAATTCCATTTTCAGATGATGGAGCCACATTAGCCTGGTGAGTGAGGTGGTTGTTAACTCTATAGGCAGGACTCTCCTAACCATGCAGCATTTTCCTCCAAGCATGATGAAAGTATTCCTGACAAATTCTGCAATAACACGTTATCTACTGAGAAATCTGAGTCTGAGCACCCATTGCTCAGGTTTTGTCATATCCTTCATTGTTCTCCCGTTTATCCTTCTGGATATTCCCCTGGACATACTGGAGAACACTGCTCCAAATTTCTTTGGGAATTTTAATACCTGCCATGAAGGATAGTGAGTTTCATTCTCCTGGGCTCAACACATCTCCCCCGACAGCTGTTTTATGAATCCAGTGAAAGGAGCTTGGCTTGTTCTTAAAGAGATTCATTTTTAATTTGCAGAGCATAAAGCGGTACTTGCTCCTCAAGGTAAAATAAAGTGAATTTAAGACAGAAGTTGGTTACTTTACAACAACTGCAGTACAAAGTGAACTCATGCATTCTAGTATATTCTTTACCTCTTTTCCCAGCATAACTATATCTCCATGGGTGCTCTCCTGGAATGTTTTCCAGACTATAAACTGATTTAACAGTAAATGATAATAAATGTTAATCAGAATCACAATGATTATGAACTTTTCACTGCTGGTTTCAATCTGATTACTTGTGAGAAAAGATATTTTATAAGAGTCTCACATCAATACATGGCTTTCTTTTTCTCTGAAATGTGAATGTATACCTTGACTTAAAACAGAAGGCAAGGTTGTGCTGTTTCCTGTAGTGCTTACAGCCTACAAAGGCTCGTTTATATACCAAAGCTGGAAAAACCTCATTCAAATTAATTGTTTTTGATGAAACTATTTATGGTTCATGTAGCAGCAACACAAAATGTTATCTATGCTGCCTGCAAGTGGGTCTAAGATAGGCATATGAAAAGCTGTATTTGATCAAGTCAGATTTCTTGTCTTCTATAGCATGTGCTCTGGGAGGGATACTTGAATGGCATGTAACGTGGTGGGGACAAGATAGTCATTGCCCCCATAAAACACTTGCCACATTTTTGCTCAGTAACAGCATGGCTGCTCTTGTTGCTGTTATGGTTTATGTAACAGCTTTTCTATATTCTGTGAGCTAGTGTTTTGCTGAAAAACAAAAGGTTAGATCTGAGTTGGTACAGCTTCCAGGAGTATATTGCTCCTCTGTTAATCGGCTCAAATCCGTTTCCTGATTGTCTTGAACACAAGCTCCTCTGCTGCTTCACATTGCTCGGAGAGTTCCCTGACCTCTGGACTGGTGTCAGTACCAGGAGTAAACATCTCTGTGTTTTTCTTGGGTTTGCTTGTGACGACTCAGAAATGTCATTTGGTCAATTAAAATAATAATTTCTCCTATTCTTAGGGTTATATTTAACAATTCTTTAACTGCTTTGCTTTATCTCCAAACACCAAAGATTGCTTTTGCTACTGTGACATTTTTATTTTCATGTAGGGGAATACTCAGCAGCAGCTGATTTTTGTTAATCTCATGGGATCGCAACTTTTGGCTTCATAAAAACCCATCATTTCTCCCTTCCCCATCAAGTAAAAAGTTTAAGAAAAGTTATTTGTGGTACAACTTTGTCTCAAATGCTGTGGCTGAATGTGTACCCCAGTTCACATATGGGGAGTGACATAAGTGCTGTATGGCTGCACCTTCTATCTCCCAGCTCTGAACCATCCTTCTGGCCCCGAGTGCTCTCCTCTGTCTTCCTTCCCTACAGTCTGGAGCTCCTGCTTGATTCTTGCTGGTTTATTTTAGTTAAAATGAACTGTGTGATTGCTTAGGCTTTGGATTTAAATAATTCTAACTGCTGCTTTGTGAGAAAGTGTTTTCCTCTTGCTCTTTCCTAAAATATTATCTTTGAAAGATTAAATTTGTTTAATACTCTGTGTGTTAATTATAAAAGCATGATTTTTGAAGCATAGCAGACAGCCATAAGCATAAATTCTAAAAGTAGTGGAGTCCTACCCACATATAATAACTTCCAGTTATATTAACAACAATTAACTCTAAGTGTTAGTATAATTGATACTTTCAATCACTAATAAAGAAATAAACTCTGCACTGGAGCTGAAATAATATCAATACTTCAATCTTCTTTTTAACTTTTCATAGGAGTCCAAAGAAATACTCACAGATAGGAATTTACCTGTGAACTAGGTGCTATAACCTCATAAAATAGATGTCAGATTTTTAAAGCTAAATAGGCACCTAATTCTTTACCTGAGCAATGTGGGATGCGTTTGCCAGAGGTATTCAGAGGTATCTGTGCTCCACTGAGATCAACAATGGGTAGGGAGCAACTTTTTTTGCATGAGAAAACTGTACTTTTCAGTTTCTCATGGAAGTAATAAATGTTTATATTTCAAGAAGAATGCTTCCTTGCTTGCAAGGCTCAAGTATTATCAGCGCTTAATGATGTTTTTGTGTTATATTTTAGTTTAAAGGTTGTTTAAAATGAATATGGCTTGAATGTAACTGAATCTGCAAGTGCTGGAAGTTAAATTATGGATGTTTAAATTTAGTAGATGTTCGGGAAGCTTATAATAAGTTTCATATTTCTTTGTTTCCAATCTTATACAAACAGCAACTGTTGCATTCGTAATTACAGTGCTGAACATTTTCAAAACGTTCTTTCTTTGTCCTTTAGCCCTTGAATACAGCCTCATCCCTTTTTCGTTTTGATGTTATAACATAAGAAAATTGTCTGAAAGATTGCTGTGTTTTAAGGCACTTTCCAAAGTGCCGCTAGTTTGTTGGGGTTTTTTTAAATCATTTTGTAGAAATGACAGCTTGATGTTCTATGTATATCACTTCTTCCATCACCACCATGTCAGCCTGAATCAGTTTATTTACCAACACAGTTACAAGGATTTTTTTTTATGTTGCAGCCTGCAAGGTCAAGCAGGCTGGTGGAAGGCGAGCTGTGATGCAGCACCCTCCTTTTTCCTTTGAATTAGTGAGAGGAAGCTTCTTTTTTTTTTATGCAGAGTTCCCTGTTCCTTTGTGCTTTTTCAGTCAGGGATGAAAAGGCATCCTTCTCAGAGACTGAGTTATTCATCATAAAGCAAATTATCCTAGTGGTCCATGATTGCAGAGCTGGTGGCTCAACCCATACTCTCAGCCATTTCTACAAATTATGTGCGAAACCGAACAGAAAGGTCTGTGTTAGCTGTGATTAACTGAAAGTTTGAAAGTGCCTTTAAACAGTAAATAGGGAAATGGATTAAGAAGCAATAGGTTTTGGCTGTGTCCATCACTCAGTGAGATGTGACTGATCCTGTCTCATGTGTTATCTAGGAAAATGAGGATGTATCATTTGCTGCTTCTAAAAACAAGGTGATTTGTAAAAGGTGTGATTAAATCTTTGCTATGACTGACTGGCAAAAAATAATCTTCATTATTATACATTAATTGACTAGGAGAAAAATAATGTTGGTAATCAGTGAATGGCAGAGAAGTTTGACTTGGTCTCAACATTTGATCAGCACTTTCCTTGATCACACATTCACAGTGCAGTTTGCTAAGCCCTGAAGATTGTAAATGGGACTTGAGGAACTTAGCATTTTGCAAGATGAGTTATTTAATGTCTAATATGTCTTGAAGTTTGTTAGTCATTTAACAAGAAAGAGCATAATTTTCATTCTTTTTCTATACTCTTCAGATTGTGAATTGGGATATAAACTTGGTTCATAGCTCACTAGAACAGCTCGGATCTGCTGCATAGATTGTAATTGCAATCTGTGCTAAATGAATGCCCATTAACAGCACTCTTAGACTGTTCTCATTTTTCTCCTTCATATTAATAAGAGGTTAAATTTACTGCAGTCTGCATATTGCATTTTATCATACACTGATAATATGCTTAAGAAAACTGGTTCTCCGTATTTTTTTCCCTACTCTTTCTTCTCATTATTTAGCCATCATAAGAACCAAACTTGAGCATAGTAGAAATGAAATTAAGTATAAAGCAAGATTTTTATTTTTTTTTTTCCACGCAGGACTTGTATACTGTGGGACTAATTGCTCTTTTGTTAGAACTTATGCTGTGAAAATAATGGAGCCTTGCAGGTAGCTCTCTTCATTTGCTTAAAAAAAAAATCAAGGATTTTATACAGATACTTTTTTGCAACAAAGCTCAATTACTAGGAAAATCAAATAGCCAATTTCCTCAAGAATTTACCTCATATGCAGCTCCTAAATAACTATGTGAGGATGTTCCCAAGTTTGAATGCTTCTTCCTCTAGATCATCTAGGCAGATTAAAGAATTGATTTAGGTAACGTGGGCATCAAGCCCAAAACTATTTGCCAACAAAACTTTGCCAGTAGCTAGTTTAGAAAGTGTCTTTTGAGTACTCTGGAAGAACCTACTCTAACATAAAAGCTTTTGAGACACCTCCTTAGGGAAGACAGGATTTAATTTTTCTCCCACTCACTGCTCCCATGACTCCAGTTTCCCCTACTCTTATTCACGGGTCATATTTTTGAGCTCTCTGGTCTCTTGTTGCTCTCATGTCTCTGCAGCTCATCCACAGCCACTTTGACCTGCAGGGCCAGCTTATCAATTACAGTACTCTGGATCAGGTCTCACCACCACTGAGGAGGACAGATGTGTCCATCCTCACTGTCTCCTGGAACCAGTCTTACCTTTCCTGCAGCAGCCAGGCTTCTGTGTCTGAAGTTCAGTCTATGATGCAGTCATTCATTGGCTTAATTTCTCTTTCATTTCCCTAATAACTGACTCCCATACTATATTTCAGCAGATGATGTTTTTCTTTCTTGTCTATAGGCATTTGCAGTTATCTGTGGGTTTTTTATTGAATTGGTTTTTTCTGATTTGCCAGCACCACTTTGAAGTCTGAATCTATTCTCCAGAATGTGTGCAAGCCCTCTCAGGGTGAGAAAAGATCACACACATCATTAACTGAAATGTTACACCCTTTATAGTTATTATTATGATTTTTGTCTTTAATGATCATTGTGTTGTGGCATCTGAAAGTGATTTCACCTTTTTATTACATTTTTAAAACCGTGCCCATTTCTGAAGCTACAGATCTTGTTTCTAATTCATGATAAAAATTTACAAAGCTTTAAGACATGTTTTATGGCTGTAATTTCATCATGGACTTTTCCCCAGGAAGTATAAACTCCTAGGAAAATAATCTTATTAATTTAACTCCCAGCTTGTGAAAACTTGCACACAGGCATGTTAGAAAGACTACATGGTCTACTTTTTGACTTTGATATGTGAGGCTAAAAAGAAGTTTAAGAATAGAGGGATCTCCTTCCAGCCCAACAGACAAGTCTGTAGCCAGAACAGCAGAGCCGACCTAGGCTGAGAAGATGCAGACTCAACATGCTCTTGCTGGACTCCTCCATCTGAGCCCTCAGTTGCTAAATGTGCCCTAAGGATTGACCTTAACAGTCTAATTCAAGTTGTGGGAAATGGAGGAGGGTAAAAAAGTAATGAATTTTAGGAGCTGATTAATAATCAATGAGATACTGAGTTAAATACATGAATTAAAAGCAAATGCTTTTTGAAATACTCTATTATTTTAAACAGATTGTTTACCCAGTGAGCTAAAGGTCATGGGATGATTTAACAAAGGGATGGTGATGCTTGAGCAATTCTCAGATGTTCACTTAAGAGAATTATGAATATTCATTGTTCATTGTATTTCTATGGGGTTCCCTACACACACACTTTCCAGCCTTTTTGTGTCAATTCCTCCCTTATTAATTAATCCTTTACTTCAGATTCATTGAGCACTGAGGCTTCTCCTGTATTGACTATGTTTATGCCTAGGTAAGTGTAGCTGCCTATATTTTGATGAGACGTATCTGAACCTCAGCCTATAGGAGTTGTTTCTTCTCTGGGATCTTGGGAAAAAATCTGACACCTTTCCTGCATATTTGTATTAAAGAGCTACATTTAAGTGTCTAATAATTCTGTGAACCTATATGAGATTGTTTAAGCTCTGATGTCATTAAGCAACAGATAAAGTATAACCATTAATGGTAAACAAGTAAGAGGAAATAATAATAATAAAAAAAATTACTTGATGCACACATCCCAGTTCATTATTCCTGTATAATTCCCTACTTACAAAGCTAGCAGAAATGAAGTAATAATTTGACTTATTAACGTAATGAAGATCAATGCAATCTCAGAACACAAGGTTGGAAGAACAGCATAATTATCCTTCATTTGTTGATGCAAGGAGTAGACTGTTTTCAATTAGTGTGTTAGATTGGGAAGCAGCTGAAGAGAAGTCAGTAGCTTTCCTTGTAGTGGAAATTCTTTCCATGTGATTCTTTTCCTTGCTCATCCTTTTAGACAACATCAGTTGCTCTAATGAGTGGTAATAGCATGTCATCGATTAATGTGTTAAACTCAATCACAAAAATATAGAAAAATTGTATAACAGCAGATGGTAACAGTTGGATCCCTCTGAACACATAAATGTTAATTTGTTCCCTAGAGCCCCTCAGGCAAAGATCAGGGCATTTGACGGGGTGTGTGGGGGGGAAGCAGTAGTGGCCTTGGACTCCAGTTGAAGGATAAGCAGTGCTTTGATAGCAGACACCTCACTAATTTCTTCATTTGTCTTACCAAAGAGTCCGATCTGCTGCTAACTATCCAAAAATGCACAGTGAGTATCCCTGTGGCAAGCAGGTGGGGCTCAGGGGCCACCACACTTCCAGCCACCTGCCATCTTTACTTCTGATGTGGGCTGTGGAATTGGCTCCTAAAGGAGAGAACTTGCAGCAGCAAGACAGAAAAGAAACTCCCATCCTTTTCTTTTTGTCTTTTATTTGACTTCTGATGCTTCTGTTGGTAAAAAAGAGCTCCCCCATGTCTTATCCCCTGGGTGGATTTCCTGTTATATTTGACAACCACTGTGACTTGCTAAATTCCATGCCCAGTTGCCCTTCTTGTCATGACATGTTTTCATGATTAAAATTACTCTTGTGGAGGATGGAAGATCCACACCTGAGCACTTGATCAAAAAACCTTGTTCTCAGTTTCTGGGAGGCTGGGTGCCCTGTCTCAGTCTCTGTGCTGTGGTTATCAAGGAGACTGCATGGAGGGCTTTTATTTTCTTTCTTGTTTTCCCTGCAGGAGCCATCAAAATCCAAGTGCAAGCAGCTGAAGTGAAAGAATAGCTCTGACTCATTTGCTGAACTGATCAAGATGTGGTAGGAGACATCATCTTTCCACGTGCTGTGATTTACCATCTTTTGTTCCCAGCTTTTTTTAAAGAAATATGAAGATTTAGCAAGGCCTTGGCAATGAAAAGAGAACTTAAGCTCATCTAGGCTTTAATGTCCTAATATTTACCGTACTGTGAGTATTGTTTATATGTTTCCAAATTTTTCTGTCTTTTTGTTTGATTTTTCGCCTGAGAAAAAGTCAATGCTCTGGTATTTTTCAGAGCAATTCACTAATGTGTTTCCTGCTACTTATGTTTTATTTCTTTCTCATTGTAATACTGATCGCTGACCTTCCTGCTACCCATCTATTTAAAATCTGTCAAACGGTACATTAACTGAAAGTAACAAAATTAATGCTGTTAATTTTTATAATCCTAGCTTAGTCCAAATGTTGTTAATTACTCTTATTATCTTGTATTTTCCTGCTTAATTGATTGTAACTGGAAGGCATGCTATATCCAATCTGCAGTCTTCTCCAACTCATCTTCAGTGACTGAGGTGAGAATTGGTCATATTTCAAATTAATTTGGGGCAATCATTGGCAATTTTTTTGGTCAAAGGCTTTCATGATGGAGTAGAGTACCTTGCTACTCCAAGCTCTTATATCTTTATTCTTAAGTGTGTTCATAATTGGTGTCTTAGTGATTGCCTCTGTGTTTTTTCCACTCTTTTTCATTCATGGTGACCAAATCCAAGAATGACTTGTGAGTCATGTGAGTGGAAAGAGCATCTCCACAATATATACAGTAGTAGAGTTCCTTAATCCCATGTTTCAAGTGCTACCTGCATGTGGGATTTCTTCTGTGGGACACCACTATTCATCTTGCAGAAGCTTTTTTTTTTGTTTAATATTTCCATAGTCTGATCAAAGCAACTTTTTAATGTTTTCTTGGTACATTAGCACTATGAAATTGCTGCTAACAGTATCAGCCAATTAGCAACTCTTTAATCTCCTGTATTGTTTGTCATGGTGGTGTGACAGAATGACAGGCTACTATACTAATTAGCTGGCTTCTGCCTAAGTAGAAAATTGCTCCTGTTTGGCAACTATTTTAAGTTAAAGAAATAAGAACCAGGAAGTCTGTAAAGAAACTTATTCATGCAAGGATACATCAAAGAGGAGTGAGTGGCTCGGGTAATTGGTAATGGGAGGGAGGACCTTTCACCTTTTTGTAATCAATTAGAAAACTTCTCTAGTGGAAGTGATGAAGTAAATTTTAAAAGCTTTAAATGAGTGTAGGGTTCAAAGTATTGGTTCATGAACCTCACTTCATGCTAGCTGGAGTTGTGCTTATATAGGTTGCTGCTACTTACTCGTCCTGAAAAGCAGCTACGCTGCATGCATCCTTGCCACCCTTTTAGGAATGACTTTTCACCTCAGAACTCTGTGTCTCCAGGTAAAACTCCATGTCTGAAAAGAAGAAAGGTTCAGCAGCTTTGAGAAGACAGTGGAGCTATCCCTCGACACTAGAGCTTCTCTCTAAACAAGTTCTCCAAAGCTTCAGATAAACCTGAGTCAACTTCTGACCAGTATGCCAGAAGACAGCTTTGTTCTGGCTGTGGATCTTGCCATTCATTTTGGTGCAATGAGAGGCACAAGGAAGGAGTTAAAGATTTTTGGTTGTTGATTGGGAAGGAGACATTGCCAAGGGCTTTGGAGATCAGCACTAGGAAAATCAAATTCTAGGTGTAAAATGGTTTATGCCCTAACATGACACTTCTTCCTGAGCTCAGGGAGAGATGCTTAGCTCAGGTGCCACACATGTCTTTGGAGAAACTGACAGTCCCTCTGTGCTGAGCAGACCTACTGCAGTACAAGGGGATATCAGATGAGATTATAGCCATGTGTTTTTTGCTGGTCCGTGGTATTCTGTTGCCTAATTGATGTTAATGATTTATTTCATATCTAAATCATGTCTATCAAGAGTTTAATAAAGTTTACTAGGGTAATAGAAGAGGAGATTTTGCACCGTTTTACAGCGAACAATATACACAAACTAGATACATAATATTAACAGACTGACAGCTTCTGACACCGTTGGGGGGAAGTTGGGAACTCAGTCTTATGTTCAAGGTGGGAATGTCCGATGAGTTGAGGAAAAGTATGCAACAAGAATTGGAAGCAGAGGATGATTTATGGTGTTTGCATGGAAATTAAATTACTTTTGTCATCTTTGAGGTGAAATGCATCAAACTCAATGGCATTGAGCTTTGGTGTTTTCGGTAATTTTCAAACCTGACCTCCCTAGTAAAAAATCAGAAATTGAGTAAAAAATGATAGAAAATAGTCACTAAAACCCTTGCAAAGCTAATTCAGTGAATTTCAGACTGTTTATATACTGTCACTGTAGATTTAGTGCTTGGAATTGCCTTAACTGGCAAAATAATTAGGATTTCGGATGCCTCGTAAAAAAGGGAGAGTTTGGGTTTTTTCTGTTGAACTCTTGTGAGAGTTCAGTTAAAATGCTGCATTCTTGGCTGAGCACTCCAGTGCTGGAAGGACTTTGGGAAGGCCAGAAGATATTCGCAGAAGAGCAACAACAATGATTAAGGGACTAGAGAGATTGATGACTGGATGTGTGAAGAAATATTAAGGGCACTAAATATGTATTGCTTGCTCATGTAAATGATAGTTACAAAAAATTCAAGGAGCTTTCTTGAATCGATGATTGATTAGGTGAAATGAATGAAGGGGATGAAAAGAATTATTACCTGCTGGGTATCAGGAACAGTGATTTTGGATTGGATCAGCAGTATGTGACCAGTATCTCCTCTTTGGTGGTGGTGGGGTAGCTGATACATACCAAAAAAAATTGCAAAGAAATCTCAGTTGGGCAATTATAGATTCATCTGTCTAAGGAGAAAAGTTTATATGGTTACCTTCAGTCTATGAAGAAATGGATGGGAAGGTGAAAAGTACTTAAGTCAAAAGTAACTCTGGTTAATTTTACTGAGAACTTAGTGAATAAAGGTGCTCTGAAAGTACTATTCTTAAAGCTTGTGCATCTTTTATATTATGCTGTCAAACGAAACCATGAGAGACCTGATAATTTGTATGGCCATTGAATCCTTAGTAAATTTACCACGAGCGTGGAATTCAGGTCTGTCTAATGGGGATTTCTCTATTTTCTCCATTATGACCCTGTGTATACAGCTAGAGCATATTTGGGATAGTAGAAAAGTACTGTGAAATAGTCCAGTAGACACACGATATGATTTCAAATCAAACCATAGCCTTCACCCAGCATTGTTTGAGATTTCAGATGCCACAGCTTCAGCTTCTTTGCAGGTCGTTGTTCAGTCCTGACACTTGAATCCTTGGAAGTCAATGTTCAAAGTCTCATTCATTTCACTGAGGATTGCATTTCACTGAAAAAGAATTGAGAATTTGCCCAAATGAAAAGCAACTAGAAATCCAAGAACGAGCTCAAAGATTTTTCAGTCTCAGCGGTGAACGTTTTATTGAAGGTGTTGTGCACAAGTGTCCTTAAGCTTAGAAGAGCAGAGATAAGCCTCTGACATATTAATGCAGCTATCAGGCTGTGCAGTGTCCTGACAACCACTGTCCTGGTTTCATTTGACAGTGTTGATGCAGAATCAAGGTCAACAGTGGCTATTTGGATGACAATACACAAATGCTTAGGATCTTGAAATACTTAAGGGTTTTTTGGTTTTTTGGGGGTTTTTTTTAGCCATAGAAACAAAGGTATTGGAGTCAAAAGGAGTTTTAAGATTGTGATCATTTTGTCTCTCTGCTTTTTGTTCTGCACTTGACTGTTAAAATCAGCTTCATTTATAAGCTTGTTTCCTCCTGGTCTGACATCTGTCTCTAGGTGGGTTTGTCGTAAGGCGGCTAACCTGCCTAGCTAAGTGTCCATCTTGCACTGTTCAGGAGAAGGCCCAATACTTCTATACAAGTAAAGATAAAGTTGAGATTAACTTTATAACCCTGCAACAAACAAAATTTCATAGATTAGGACATGACTGGTGTCATAATATCTGCGAGATGAGCCAATGGCAAATACTTGGAATAAACCACTTAGTCTTTCCCTGTTTCATGGCCTCTTTCTTCCCTGTGTCTCTTCTTGCTGTCCCTTTGGAAGATACAGTACAGGGTCACAAAGAGCTCAGGACATTGAGATGCAATTGCTTTTTTCTCTTCCCCTGCCTTTAGTTATCTTGTCCCAGAGTGGGCTCTGGTTCCTGCTTTGATGAAGTCCTCACACTCTCTTCTGATGATCACTGTGGTGTCAAGGGGACTGTTGATGGGGAAGTGTCTAGAGATGCTGCCATCACCCACCTTTTACAGTGGTAAACTGAAGTGCAATCATTTTTTGGCTGAATTACTGAAGGAATCCATTACTAGCTCCAATTCTCAGCTGGAGCCACATTAAAAGTATGTTGTTTTCTTTCCTTGCTTTCTTTTTCCTGTGGGTAAACTGAAAGTGCATAAACTTAGAGGAGTAATGTAAAATAGTACCAGTAAATGGTCACCAGGTTAGTCAGCATTCTTTCTCAGTTTCTGCTTTCTATTTTCAGTCAATCATATATCATAATAGGCTATTTGTCACCACTGATATCTGTATACGTAAAAGATAAGTAGGTACTGAATATATGTTTTTAACAATGTTCTGAGCATTACTGGTGATACATTATTTTCTTTTATCTCTTCTGTGTATCTCTGTATCAGGGGAGTGTCATTGGGTGTATCTCAGTGGAACAGAATGGATTTTAATCAACTGCTGAGAAAATGAGGTATTACACTAGGACAAGAATAGCTGCTTGATGGAAACTCCTCTTTAGAAGTGTAATTCTTCAGTGTTCTGGTTTTGTTGTCATTGTCAAGCACCGAATAAAAATGACGAAAAAATAATCTAACTTTAGGTATCTTTCTTGGGACACAACAGGTGGATTCATACTAGCAAACAAGACTCTTTTGGTGCATCCATTAAGGTGCAAAATAGTAATGAATACACTAAAAGTGTTGTTCAGTTATAAAGGTGTAAACCGAGTGTGAGCAAGTTGTGCTGTACAGTCTGTGTATTAGTATAATGGTGCTTCATAGAATTGTGTTTTACCAAAAAAAACCTTTGTAAAAGCTCTATCTGAACCTTATCAAACCTGATCTGGATCTAAAGGGCTTCCACTGATTTCCCACAAGGCAAAATAAAGATGATTTGTGTTGCTAGCATTTGTAGCATTTGGGGTTATAAAGAAATGAGTTAATTAAGGAATGTACTAGTTCTCAATTGTCAGAGTTACTGGTCAGCCACACATCCAGCTTGATGTCAGCCTTCTCTGATGGGTATTCCCACCCCAGGGAGATGAAACTGTGTGTGGGTTTAGGCATGAGGACTTCCAGAGGGATTCATCCTCCAAAGGTAATTGTGAAAGATCATTATCCATTGTGCAGTGCTCATACATGCTAATAAGTTCAAATTCTCACTATCACAAAATAATCTGTTTCAGGCATCTCCATGGAGACTGATCCTTGGAAAGTCCTGATTTACAGCAGAAACAGAATTTGGTGAACACCTTATACAAGGACCGTATTAATCAGAAGTGGCCTGTGAAAGTAAGTGTGGTACTGGTGCCTGGTGGCTGGACAGAATATGGGACAAATAGCAATAGCTGTGAATGAGGAGAAAAGGCTCTGCCTAGGGCTGGGCTATCGTAGGGCTATAAAGATGCTGAGAGGACTGGAGTATCTCTGTGACAAGGAAAGGCTGAGAGCCCTGGGGCTGTTCAGCCTGGAGAAGAGAAGATGGAGAGGGGATCTGATCAATGCTGATCGATATCCAAAGGATGAGGATCAAGAGGATGGGGCCAGACTCTTTTCAGTGGTGCCCAGCAACAGGTCAAGGAGCAACGGGCACGTACTGGAACCCAGGAGGTTCCATCTGAACAGGAGGAAAAATTCTTTGCCATGAAGATGACAGAGCCTGGTCCAGGCTGCCCAGACAGGTTCTGGACTCTCCTCTGGAGAGATTCCAAACCCACCCGGACAATGCGATTCTGGGCACCCTGCTCTGAGGGATCCTGCTGGAGCCAGGGAGGTTGGACAAGATGATCTCCACAAGTCCCTTCTGACCCCTGTTGGATGCTGTGATTCTGGGATCTCTAGTGCTTCTTCAGACAGTTCTCTGCTTTGTCCTGGCTTTATGGCAGTTGTACAAAATTCTTCCAGTTCTCAGTGTTTGCCTCTCATGGACTCTGTATGTTTCATGGTGTTTTGTGTGCTTTTGTGTCCCTGGATGGATCTGAAGGCTGAAAATACCACAAAAACGGTTGTTTTTAAATTATGAATTAATCACAGGGTTGACTACAGTGTCTCAAAGGACACTGAACGGAGGATACTGTAAGAAAGCATGGCAGTAAAGTTGGGTAAAAAAGGAATGCACTAGTGTCACAGGAGGAAGCAAAGTGGAAGAGGTCTAGAAAAAGTAGTAGGGAAGAAAACCCTGGAGAGCTGGTAGTTTTCCACTGCAAAAAGGAAAGGAGAGTAACTATGCCAGTTAACGGGGCTGATGTACTCGGCTAATATATTTTCTGTCTTTAATAAGAATGAAGAGAGGTTATCTAGATGGTTGAGATCGAGATGATTAAGGGAGAGGTGAAAGGCTGTGAGCGTTAGTGGCATATAAATCAGCTTGCCTGGAAGGTATGACCCTCAGGTGAGGAGGGAACTGACTTGAGGTGTTACAGAGCTGCTAACCATCATTTCTGATAATTTCTGGTAATCGGATGTGATTCTCATTTTAAATCAGGATAAAACTGAGGATCTGTTAAAAAAAAAAAAATCCCAAAACCAATCCTCAGAAAAACACGCGCACACACACAAACCCGTAAGTGAGCAACTGAAGAAAATACAGCCTGTGTGAACACGTGTTTCTGTGCCAGCCTAGTTAATTATCCTGAATGACAAAGAATCACTAATGTCCCTTGTTAATTATCTCTGTGTATGGGTTAAGCAAAGGTAATCTTTTCCCACTTCAGCCTTAGAAAGAAGGAGACAAAGCATATAGCCAGTACCTGTGGAAAAATAACACACTACCTTATTTATTCCTATTTAAACAAGCTAACTAATTGCTGCAGTGAGACTATTGTGACCTGCCACACAAGGGTTTTAAAGGCTTATTTACTTAAAAAAAAAAAAAAAAGAAAAGAAAAAAAGGTCGGCTTCTAGTTGAGAGCATCTGCCTGGTTGTTGGTGTCTCTCCTGAATCCCTCAAGTCCTTTAGGCTTTTGGTGAGAGCACTGGTGAAATGAGGTTGGTGTTATCAGGTATGTCCTGAAGGGTAAAAAAACAGATTTTGGGTTTTTTTTCCTCAGCATTCAGGAAGAGTAATGAGTCTACTCAAGTCATAATTGGTGTTACAAGTTCAGCCTAACACAAAGACAACCAGCTTCACTCAGCTCCAGAGAAAAGAGGTATTTACTCCTTCAGCTGAAGGAAAGCTGAAGTTACGCTCTTTATTTTCTCCTCTATTTGCATGAGGAAAAGAGGTCCCTTCTTGACAAAGAAACAGGTGAGTGGCTCAGAGAAGTTTTTCAGCAGCTGAATTTGGCTCTGGAGACCTCTTTCACTGTCACTGTGGAATTCTTCATGAGAGTTGTGAACTCGAGTTTTTCCCCCTCATGTAGCGAGTAGGACAAAAGCAGAAGCTTTGGAATATAATGGTTGAATTTTGTTTACCTCCTTGCGAGAGGCAGACAAGCTTCAAGTGGTTCTGTTTGCTCCTGATAAGTATGTGAAGTTTTAGACGTGTGAGCTCAAAACTCTGGGTTTGGATCCCAGAAGGATATGGTTGGTTTTTTTCTTAAGAGTAATGCACACTTTGCACACATAGATGCTGAAAATGCTGTTAGTATTTTGGAGGTGGTGCTTCCAGCTGTAGGTCGAATACTGCGACGATAAAAACCTCCATAACATGGGCTAAACTCAAGGAAAGTAGCTTCTAGTTTGGACCTAGTTTAAAATTCTGTGCTTGGTCTGGTCTCCTTCTAGCATAATTTGTTAAATTATTCACATTTTTTTCTTACCCGGATGTTTTTAACAATATCCTCGAGCTGTTTTCCTCTTCTTGCTAGCTATCCAATACTCTCGGCTGCCTTCTGGCTGTAGAAGGAAACTTTTCCTTTTTAATTAAATCACTGAGATTGTAACTGAGGGCTATGAGCTCAGAAAGAATTTGTTTTCCTGAGAGCCTAGATTGTGGCAAGTACGACAAAAGCTTAAGCGGGTTAGACATTCAAGACTTTTTTTTTTTTGTCATTCCCAGAAAGCTGAAGAGTTATTCTCTGGGAGGCAAATGCCTACAGTGTAATGTAATAGCTGGTTCCAGTTTTGTTTGGGGCAGTGGGATGGGACCGAGTCTCCAGCTGAGGTTTCTTGCCATCCTGCATCATCCCCTGTGCTGGATGTAGGTTGTACAACAAATTCTGAGGCTAACAGCAGTTTTCAAGGATAGTAACGAAGAAATAAAATAGATTTTCAAGCATAACAACATCATATCTTTGGTTTCAGTGGTTTTGGGTAACTGACTTTCTCTTTTCCAAGTTAGTTTATCCTCATTAATCCTATCTTAGTGAAGGAATATAGGCAAGGAAATAAATTGAATAATCATTTAGCTGGTAGATGGTCCTGGCAGTATCTGAGATAGACTGGAAGCACTTCATAGCAGAGCATGTTTTAATTCAATGACTCTGTTTCATGAAAAGCAACCCTTTTCGTTTCCTAAAGTGATGAATGGCATGAAACAGTGTAATGTAATCTGAACATTTAATTTAAAACAGATTACTCTTCTATCTAATCAGCAACCGAGAGCATGTAAATCGGAGCATACTTGATCAGAATTAATTGCTTTGGAATGGAAATGTACGTGCACTAGAGAAGCTTCTCTATTTTGAGTGAAGACAATAACAGAATAGTGAACAATAACAGGAAAACAAGGAAGAACAAGTTTCCAGGTAAGATTTACTGTTTTGGTTTTTTTTAATAACATTATTTTTATGAAGCTGGTAACTATGTATTCATTTACAATTCAGTTACAAATATGGCAAGCTGGTAACACACCAGTCTAGAACACAGAGCTAAAAATCCTGTAAACAGTACAGGATCATACCTCAGTCCTTGGTGCTGCTGCAGCAATAAAAATTGACAGTGATGGCTCTACCCATTTGACAATAACAGCATGTGTCCAGTTTATAAGATAAAGAAAGAATCACCACCTATGGGACAAGGTACAGATCATCTACAGAAGTCCTTGGTACTGTCAGACCTTGCTTGGGCAGGACCATGTCCATGCTGAGGCTGAGTTTCTTGGTTTGAGAAACTTGCTTTTACTGTAGTGGATCTCCTACGAGCATGGGGTTGAACTCAGTAATCCTCATGAGTCCTGTTCAGTGGAAATTACAGTGCAGTTTGGGATCAGGAAGCTGTGTGCTAACACTGGGTGACCAGCCTTGTGTGTATATTTGTGTATTAGTCAACCATATTGAAAGAAACTCTTTTGATGACGTGCATACATTAAGAAAGATTTGTTCAGAGTATCTGTGCAGATTACCAAATAATATGGTAAAATCTGAGTAAGAAAATTATATTATTGATATTATTTTACACCTATTTTGGAAATTTCTTTAAATGTATGTTGTAAAGAGTATCTAGTGCTGCCCTTTTCTATTGTCTATGAAAGAATGCTAGGTCAGCTTCATGAAAAAAAAAGATAAAAAGGGATGAACTACCACACAGAGAATTATAATGGGATTTTCTGCGCCTGTAAAAGAAAAGAATGTGAACAGCATCAATGCACAAGGGTGTCGATTGCAAACCAAGAGAGACAAGCAAATAGTAAGAATGGGTACACTGTCAGTGTTTGTACAGCTAGGGAAAAGATTTGATATAACCATGTGCAAATAGAAACTGTGGGTTATCATGAGACATTTAAGCATAAATTTAAGGATTGAGATGAGCAGGTCATTGTGTATTGATAGAAATGGGGTTTGAAGAGGGCTTCTGGCCAAACGACAGCTTTCTGGAGATTCTAGAGAGTATATAGTGGAGTTTTGCATTGTTCTATGAACTATACCTAATGAACATAGTGAACTAACATTTGCAGTATGTTTGGTTTTAGTACCATGCACTATGATAAGTCACTTGGAAATGGTACTTCAGACATGATCTCGTTGAGGAATGGCACGAACGAAAAAAAAACAACTATATCAACTGCCACAAATATGGGAAAGTAGTTACCCAGCCACAGAGAAATGCAGAAAAGTGTTTTGGGGAGTGAACATAGGTTTTTGTTGTGGTGGATTGGTTTTATTTGGTGAGTTTCTTAGTTTTGGTTTTTTTTTTGTTTTTTTTTTTTTTCAAAGAACACTTAGAGAGCCATTTTACAGAACCAAAATTACAGAACCTACTTTTTCTAGAAATCTCCAGGCACACCAGCATCTCACCACCCTCAGTGTCAAAAATTTCTTCCTTCTCTCCAGTCTAAATCTCCCCTGTTTCAGTTTCAAACCATCACCCCTTGTCCTGTCACAAGTCCTGATAAAAAGTCTGTCCTCATCTTTCTGACAGGCCCCTTGAAGTACTGAAAGACCACAAGATCATCTCCCCAGAGCCTTCTCTTCTTCTGACTGAACAACTCCAACTCTCTCAGCCTCTCATTTAATAATAAAACCAGCAACAACTTAAATTTCCTCATTCCCTCAAATCAGCGACTTAGTTTATTAGGATGAGTCCTGAAAAAACACTCTTTGTTTTCAAGCTGCAGGCTGCTGGCCTTCCAAATACCTTCAAATTCAGGGGAAAAAAGACACAATTTGCCAGAGACCAATTTTGCAGAAAAGAGGCAGGCATAAGGGCTTACAGCAGAATCAGCAGCATCAGCAGCTTGAGAAAGTGCCTGACATCCCTGTGTGCATTAAGGAGGAGCTTGGCTGTCGGAGAGGCCAAGCAGTCCTTCTGCTCGGCTTGGCACTGGGGAGGTGGGAGATGGAGCAGTGTTAGACACCCTACATCCCATTTTAGCATCTTGTTTTAACAAAGAAGTGCGTGGGCTGAAGAGTCTAGAAGAGATGCAGAAGAATGATCAAGGCTCAGAAAACATGACCTATGATTAAAAGTTTAAGTGACTTGGGGCTGCCAGAAAAGAAGTCTGAAACAGAATACTGTAACAATCTTGAAGCCTGAGGTTGAATATCCCAAGAATCTTCAGTTATACAAAGAAGCCTGCTCTTTGTGTAACAGGAGAACAGACAAGCTGCTCGCTGTTGAGGAGATGGCGTGGACTGTGGTTACTCAGAAATGAGTCTGATAGCAGCTAAATTATAAAATCGTGAGGTTAATGACACAGTAGCCCAGTTCCAGAAGCAAATCCATGGAAAAAGTCTTGGCCTTTAACCACTGACAGGTTGGTGGCCACAACCAGTCTCTTAACCTTGCTTGACTAAACTGGAGGTTTGGTAAGTCTGCGTTGAATGTGAGCTGTCTGTCTTCTAGACTCAAAGCCATGGTTAGTACTGCAAGTACAGCTGCTGCCGGTTCCTCCACTACTTTATACCTGATGGGCTTCCATCATTAACTTCATTTTCTATTGCTTGGCTTCACTTTATTAAAGTTTGGGGCTTTAGTTTGTGATTTCACACAAAACCAAGGATCATCTCTGTGAAGCTGTCTTCTTGATGAATATACTAACTTGGGGGCACACCTACCTCCCACCAGAGCCATTAGAAAGAATCCTACTTATTTCAGTGGGGCTGTCTCAAACCATGTAGAAGGATGCTTTTGAGGTGAAGACATCTCGTGCACGTTGTGGACAGATGCAAAATTGCGATGTGCTAAGCTTGGAAACTGTATGGGCAAATGGAGAATGGTGCTAAACTGAGATAGTAGGGCCTGATGGTACAGAACTGAGCTCAGCACCAGTAAGAATATTTTACTAATAAAGGTTAGAAAATGAATAGTTAGTGTCACCTGAGGTGGTGTGAAATAATGTGCTCAGCACACCCTATTGGGAAGGGTTTCATTGCCGAGCAGCTCTTTGCGCTGGTTCCTTCCAGCCAGGTGACAGCATAAAGCATCACTTTTAAGCAAACTCAGGGCAATGTGTGATTACAGCTGGCAAAGTCCTGCCAGGTCCGTGGGAGCAAAAACTCTTCAGCACTGAATATACTGAAACAGCAGAAACATTCATTTCACCCTTCACAGAGTTCATCATTACTGTACGTGTATTCCCTCAGCAGGAGACAATAACAGCTAAAAGTAAAATAATTGTTTCTCCTTGTAGAGGAATGCTCCAAGAAAAGGCCCCAGGGGCTATTCTAAGCAAGCCCAATTTTTTTCAACCATATCGAGAAAGAGTACTACCATCTGCTTTTATCACATAATTTACACAACGCTTAGCCAGAGACAGAGCAGAATAAAACCTGCTGCCCCCCTCCTGGGAAACGGTGCCTCTTAAAGAGGATTGGTGACCCCACTAGTCCAATTTGGTCGGAAGTTATTGCTCTGATATTGGAAATTCTCTGTACAAGGAAGCAATGTACAATGGTGTAAGTAGCAGAAGTTACTTCGTATCTGTTCAGTTCTTGTTTGTTTCTTTTTTTCCCTTATGTATTTTTCATTTATTGGAGGGCATACATATAACGTGTAAGTAGAGAAAATGGAAATAAAGTTGGGTGATAGTGTTTTGTGACTTTGGATATCAATATAATAGCTTTTACTATATGTCTCATGTCAAAAGATTCTTTTGAAATAATAATTGACTTTATTGTGATGTGTACAAATCCTTCAACAGATAGCAAAACCCAGACTGCTGGACAAGAGATATAAATATCACATAAAAATTGATTTCACCTACTGACAGGACACAAAGATGGAAATAAAAATCATCAGAAAGGTGGTAGGAGACAGCAAAAGAGATTTAGACTGCACACTGATTGATGCTAAATGTTTTGTAAGAACACAGGTATAACACGTACGTCCATCCCAGCCTGTTATCTCACTTAATGCGCAGAAGGATTTGCCTACAAATGTGCGGCTGCAGCTGGCTGGGTTTGCATCAGAGCCAGCTCACAGAAACTGTGCTCGTGTGGTCTGTGTGGATTTTGTGGCTTATGATGAGAAAAGTGAGGCCATCTGAAAAGGCAGTGGAAGAGTCATTCAAGGTGCTAAAGCCATGTGAAAACCCCCACAAAATGGAAGCCGGAAATTTTGACAAAGGCACACACAAAATTATAGCAGCTCATAGCTGAAATACCCAGGGGTCCTCTTGGTCTGAGAAATAATGTCAGAAATTAGGGGTCTGTGTTGGTTTCTTAGACTGCAGAGACATGTTAGCTGCGTAAGCTGCCCAGCCATGAAAGTTGACCTTATGTAATTAATTGTTTGGTCTCATAAACCCAACGCATCTCTACCTGGCATCTGTATCGATTTATGCATAGGATCACTATTTTTGGGTGGTTGTGGTATTGGTGAATGCAGTAATGTTTGGTCAATCCTGCCCAAAGTCAGTAGGCTTAGTCAGTCAGATACTCAGCTCCTCAGATTCCCAGTGTGCTTCCTCAGAACGTCATCACTCTACAAGCAAGGGTCTGAGTGAGTGTGGTCACATGCTGTGCATCTCTCTACGCATCCAGATCAGGGTCCATCAGCTGGGATGCCAACTGAAATAACCCACCTCACACTTGTTTTCCTAAGCTTTTCATCTTCCTCGTACTTCTGCAGTGATGGTTGGAGTCCCAGGCTGAAAATGTCAGCAGAGTGCTTTAGACAAACCTGTAAACCAGGATGTTGAAGCTTTGTGAGAAACTCTCCACTTGGACCCCAGTCAATGCTGCTTGATCCTTGCTGGCATGTTCTAAGTTATTTCTCTAAGGAGCTCTATTTAAAGTGTCTATTTCTCTCTTAACCTTTCACAACACGTTTTTTTTTTTAATAACAAAGCCAGAAAGAGAGGGGATCTTTTTAGTGTAAAGGTCACAAATCAAAGTTTTATTTTAACAGGTTTGTCATTGCTTTATTGAGATTTTATTTAGCAGAAGTCATTGCCAGTCTAGTCGAATATAGGAAGGAAAGAACCCAGGCAGTAAAATTATAGCACACATTGCCAAATGACTCTTTAATTAGGAAGTAAGTGTTTTTTCCGTTCCTGTAACCTCTGGCATTCAGGGCTGGTGAGCAGCCAAAGGAACGTGGCATATGGAGAAGAAGAATGTGGCATTCATGAGAGGTAAGATTAAGTGTCCAGTCAAAACAAGTCAAAATGATAAGGTTAGCATATGCCATTCCTTCCTTCCCCCTGCCCGCCATCCCCCTCCCCTTGCCTTCCCGTGTGGGGAAGCAGCACGCTCCAGAGAGGAAGAGCCATAAGCTATTCATAAAGAACACAGGCCTGAGTTCAGCATATTAAAAAAGTGTTCAGTCAGATAATTACCCTTAATTATTAATTCTTTTTCATGATCAGCTTAGGTGGCAATGGTGCAGAAAAAGCAAATCATTTGGGTTTTGCAATCTGCAACGCGCTCGCAGCCTGCTCAGCGCTGGTGGTTGGCACTTAGTGATTCAGCTCTTCTGTGTTTACCAAAGACTGATAGAAATGGCAAAACAGCTGGTTTTGTAAAAATTGTTTGCCTTCTCCTAACTTTTCTAGTCACTTATTTTAATGTACAGTCAAGCTTGATATGCCCTGGAGAAATCTTTTAACAGCCCCTCTGGTCTGATACGCTGTCTGAATTTTACTGCAACTTTCCTGAGAAATTGCAATCTGTTTTTTTATTTTTATTTTAAGCTATACCAGACCAATGACTTAGCAAATTTCTGTAGCTCTAAGAAATAAACTGCAGATCAGTTTTAAACTAATAATTCTCCGATGCCTGATGTAAAATAGCTCATCAGCAGGTGAATACGCATTAGGGTCATCATTAAAGTAATCTAAGTGCTTGGAAGCAAACTTCTTCTTAGAGGTAGGTGGGGCTCACTGTCATTTGTTTGCCAAAGGTCGTATCCACCTTGATTTTTCATCCTCTGGGGATTTTCACCCCCGTTTTATCTTTGGCGCTTGAGTTTTGAGCCTACCTCGTTTCTCTTGGGCATCACTATTTCCTTGGCTTTGTTCTGACACTGAAATCATTTCCCTCCAAAGCTCAGGCTTCAGCTGCAGCGTTGGCTGTTTCTAGGATTTATATCATGCTAATCACTGCGGTACCTCAAATGCACTGTAGAACTGTAGTTAACACCTATCCTGGGCTGTTTGTTTCCTTGGGTGATGTTTTTTGGGGTAGGGATTTGGCCATCCCAGCGGTGGGTGTCTCCTGCTTGCATTGCTAGCGTGGGCACGCTGAGAGGGCAGCAGCTGGCAGCTGAGCCAGTGTTAGCAAAATTTACTGAAGATTTTTCCAGTGAAACCACAACTCTGAAACTTTTTTGGTTTGTGCAGGTTGCATAGAAGTTCCTAGTTATATTTTGCTGGCTTTTGTCAGACACACAAGTGGATATTTGGATTTTGCTTTACTTTTTAGCCTTTCCTCCGGTGCCTTCTACCAGGTTTTTGTCTTAGTTTTGACTTAAGCATCCTAAATATAAGGAAAAACTTCTTTACACTGAGGGTGATGGAGCCCTGGACTAGGCTGCCCAGAGAGGTTGTGGAGTCTCCTTCTCTGGAGATCCTGGGCACCCTGCTCTGGGTGACCCTGCTGGAGTGGGGGGGGTTGGATGAGATGATCTCCAGAGGTCCCTTCCAGCCACTACCATGCTGGAATTCTGTAAACATACCAATGACTTTTCTTCATACTAGTGCTTCACTAGTAGGAAGCAGGTATTCTTTTGTTACAGGTATGGTTGGACTCGGTGGTCTAGGAGGTCCTTTCCAATCGTGACTATTCTGTGAAAGTGTTGTTTTCTAAACAGTAACAGTATTGTTCTTCACCATTTTGCTAAAGCCTGAGGTTGCATTAATTTTTGAGTGCATGATCAAATTCCTGACCTGTGGGATTCTTCTGTGGGTTTGGATTTCATATGAGGACCTCAAGCTTGTGTAAGGTATTTGTTTTTCAGTTTAGACCCTGACTCCACAAAGACAACTGCTCGAGAGAGTCCAATGGAAGGCTACAAGGATGCTGAAGGGACTGGAACACCAGCCTCAGGAGGAGAGGCTGAGACACCAGGGGCTCTTTAGTCTGGAGAAGACTGAGAGGGGATTTGATAAATGTTTATAAATATCTGAGGTCTGAGTGCAGGAGGAAAGGGACAGCCTCTTCTCACTCATGCCCTGTGATAGGACATGGGGGAATGGATGTAAGCTGAAGCACAAGAGGTTCCACCTTAACGTGAGGAGGAACTTCTTTACTGTAAGGGTCACAGAGCCCTGGAACGGGCTCCCCAGAGAGGTTGTGGAGTCTCCTTCT